>JAAAWM010009268.1:0-21294 GCA_036873465.1 Thinopyrum obtusiflorum | reverse complement strand
GGTTTTGTCACAATTATCGTCATAGAAGTGTCATATGTATGACAGAAAAAAAAATCGTTCGGCCCAAAATGTCACGGATGTGTCTTTTTTTTGTAGTGCTAGGAGGCCAGGCATCACGCAGTCCTGGTGGAGATGGAGACGGTCCTCAAGGAACCGCCCGAGCTCCCAGAGCCTCCAGAGGCTCGAGGCCTTGGTGGCTCATGAGGAACGGCTCCTTCGTCGCGCGTCTTCGGCTACCCTAACACTCCTTCGACAACGGAACCAGGTTACATTTTCCAAGTTTATTTAGCTGGGAGCGCCCCTCGGGCTGCATTATTCCCAGGTCGCACGGGCCTGTCCCCGCGGCATGTATCCTTTTGCATCTTTAGCTTACTCTGTTGGGGGCGCCCCTCGGGCTGCATCATCCCCAGGCCGCTCGGGTCCGTCCCAGTGGCATGTATCATTCTCACATCTATCTGAGCTAGTTTGCTTCCCATGCATGAGTTATTTATAGTCATCCCCTGCTTGATCGTTACAGTAACGCGTAGCCTGCAGTGCAATCGCTCGGGTTCAGTTAGAGCCCAACGCCTCGCTCGGGTTCAGTTAGAGCCAACGCCTCGCACACACGCGCGTACGTGTATGAGGGAAACGCGCATCGCTCGGCCCCCAACCTCCCACCGTAACCGGGAACTCCCCGAAATTTTCCTCCCCCTCGCTTCTACGGGGGGGGGGGGGGGGGGGGGGGGGGGGGGGGGGGGGGGGGGGGGGGGGGGGGGGGGGGGGGGGGGGGGGGGGGGGGGGGGGGGGGGGGGGGGGGGGGGGGGGGGGGGGGGGGGGGGGGGGGGGGGGGGGGGGGGGGGGGGGGGGGGGGGGGGGGGGGGGGGGGGGGGGGGGGGGGGGGGGGGGGGGGGGGGGGGGGGGGGGGGGGGGGGGGGGGGGGGGGGGGGGGGGGGGGGGGGGGGGGGGGGGGGGGGGGGGGGGGGGGGGGGGGGGGGGGGGGGGGGGGGGGGGGGGGGGGGGGGGGGGGGGGGGGGGGGGGGGGGGGGGGGGGGGGGGGGGGGGGGGGGGGGGGGGGGGGGGGGGGGGGGGGGGGGGGGGGGGGGGGGGGGGGGGGGGGGGGGGGGGGGGGGGGGGGGGGGGGGGGGGGGGGGGGGGGGGGGGGGGGGGGGGGGGGGGGGGGGGGGGGGGGGGGGGGGGGGGGGGGGGGGGGGGGGGGGGGGGGGGGGGGGGGGGGGGGGGGGGGGGGGGGGGGGGGGGGGGGGGGGGGGGGGGGGGGGGGGGGGGGGGGGGGGGGGGGGGGGGGGGGGGGGGGGGGGGGGGGGGGGGGGGGGGGGGGGGGGGGGGGGGGGGGGGGGGGGGGGGGGGGGGGGGGGGGGGGGGGGGGGGGGGGGGGGGGGGGGGGGGGGGGGGGGGGGGGGGGGGGGGGGGGGGGGGGGGGGGGGGGGGGGGGGGGGGGGGGGGGGGGGGGGGGGGGGGGGGGGGGGGGGGGGGGGGGGGGGGGGGGGGGGGGGGGGGGGGGGGGGGGGGGGGGGGGGGGGGGGGGGGGGGGGGGGGGGGGGGGGGGGGGGGGGGGGGGGGGGGGGGGGGGGGGGGGGGGGGGGGGGGGGGGGGGGGGGGGGGGGGGGGGGGGGGGGGGGGGGGGGGGGGGGGGGGGGGGGGGGGGGGGGGGGGGGGGGGGGGGGGGGGGGGGGGGGGGGGGGGGGGGGGGGGGGGGGGGGGGGGGGGGGGGGGGGGGGGGGGGGGGGGGGGGGGGGGGGGGGGGGGGGGGGGGGGGGGGGGGGGGGGGGGGGGGGGGGGGGGGGGGGGGGGGGGGGGGGGGGGGGGGGGGGGGGGGGGGGGGGGGGGGGGGGGGGGGGGGGGGGGGGGGGGGGGGGGGGGGGGGGGGGGGGGGGGGGGGGGGGGGGGGGGGGGGGGGGGGGGGGGGGGGGGGGGGGGGGGGGGGGGGGGGGGGGGGGGGGGGGGGGGGGGGGGGGGGGGGGGGGGGGGGGGGGGGGGGGGGGGGGGGGGGGGGGGGGGGGGGGGGGGGGGGGGGGGGGGGGGGGGGGGGGGGGGGGGGGGGGGGGGGGGGGGGGGGGGGGGGGGGGGGGGGGGGGGGGGGGGGGGGGGGGGGGGGGGGGGGGGGGGGGGGGGGGGGGGGGGGGGGGGGGGGGGGGGGGGGGGGGGGGGGGGGGGGGGGGGGGGGGGGGGGGGGGGGGGGGGGGGGGGGGGGGGGGGGGGGGGGGGGGGGGGGGGGGGGGGGGGGGGGGGGGGGGGGGGGGGGGGGGGGGGGGGGGGGGGGGGGGGGGGGGGGGGGGGGGGGGGGGGGGGGGGGGGGGGGGGGGGGGGGGGGGGGGGGGGGGGGGGGGGGGGGGGGGGGGGGGGGGGGGGGGGGGGGGGGGGGGGGGGGGGGGGGGGGGGGGGGGGGGGGGGGGGGGGGGGGGGGGGGGGGGGGGGGGGGGGGGGGGGGGGGGGGGGGGGGGGGGGGGGGGGGGGGGGGGGGGGGGGGGGGGGGGGGGGGGGGGGGGGGGGGGGGGGGGGGGGGGGGGGGGGGGGGGGGGGGGGGGGGGGGGGGGGGGGGGGGGGGGGGGGGGGGGGGGGGGGGGGGGGGGGGGGGGGGGGGGGGGGGGGGGGGGGGGGGGGGGGGGGGGGGGGGGGGGGGGGGGGGGGGGGGGGGGGGGGGGGGGGGGGGGGGGGGGGGGGGGGGGGGGGGGGGGGGGGGGGGGGGGGGGGGGGGGGGGGGGGGGGGGGGGGGGGGGGGGGGGGGGGGGGGGGGGGGGGGGGGGGGGGGGGGGGGGGGGGGGGGGGGGGGGGGGGGGGGGGGGGGGGGAGCATGAGGCAGATCGGTGGCGCGGGCAGTTATGATGGGTGATAATCGAGCAGGCGATAACCATAGATAGATCATGCATGGAAAGCGAACTAGCTTGGGTAAATGCAAGAACGATACATGCCACTGGGTCGGACCCGAGCGGCCTAGGTATGATGCAGCCCGAGGGGCGCCCCCAGCAAAGTAGGCTAAAGATGCAAAAGGATACATGCCGCAGGGACAGGCCCGTGTGACCTGGGAATAATGCAGCCCGAGGGGCGCTCCCAGCTAAATAAACTTGGAAAATGTCATCTGGTTCCGTTGTCGAAGGGATGTTGGGGTAGCTGAAGATGCGTGGCGAAGGGGTTGCTCCTCATGAGCCACCGGGGCCCTGAGCCTCGGGAGGCTCTGGGGGTCCAGGCGGTTCCTTGAGGACCATCTCCATCTTCGCCAGGACTGCGTGGTGCCTGGCCTCCTGAGCTACTAGGACGCTCCGCTGGTTGCGCTGGAAGGCGGCTGCCATGCTCGGCAGGCCGAATGGCATGCAAACATAGCTGTGAGGTGGGCCCTCGCAACGTCCCACGCGCGAAGGCCAGAAGAGCTCCTGAGATGCGGCCCTGTTGAGCCCTGGGATGTCAATGCAGATGCGCAACCCGCCATCCTCGCCTGGATGGGGAGCTGCGCCAGGTGGGCGGCGGTCGCCGCGCATGGCTCTTGCTTCTTGAAGCTCTTGGGTAGTCTTGGTGATGAACTCCTGAGCACCAGGCGCTCCTCGCCCAGTGTCCTCCTGAGGGAAATGTGCCGCAAAGCACGCCTCCATGTGGTGCCCGAGCGCCTCCCTCATGATGTTGGCTAGGTCTGAGGCCCTCCAGAAGAGAGCCCCCGAGCCTCGCCCGAGGAGGGCGCCGGGCGCGCCTTCCTATGCGCGGGAGGGAGGCGCCCCATCTGAGGGCGCAGGTCTTGAGGTGGTGCTGCTGGTGACGCCGCTCTCCTGAGGCCTTGTATGGAGCAGCTGCTTCTTCTTCTTGGGGATGGCCTCAGGAGGGTACAGGATTCCTTCGTTGTCGGGGTCTTCGATTGCTGTGGCCTGGAAGGCACGCTTAAGGGAGCACACCGCATCCTTCTCCTCACAAGCGACTGCGATGATACCACTGGTTCCTGGCATTTTGAGGACGTTGTAGCCGTTGTGGGTTACTGCCACGAACTTGGCCAATGCTGGGTACCCGAGGATGGCGTTGTATGGCAGACGAATGTGGGCAACGTCGAAGTCGATGAGCTCGATGTGGTAGTTGTCGCGCCCACCGAAGGTGACAGGGAGGCGGACCTGCCCGATCGGGGTGGTGGAACCATCGGTCACTCCTGAGAAGGGCTTGGTCGGTTGTAGCTGGTCATAGGGTACTTGAAGGTGATCGAACGTGTCGACGAACAGGATGTTAAGCCCCGCACCGCCATCGATGAGGGTCTTGGTGACTTGGACGTTGCTGATGACAGGCGAGCAGAGCATTGGGAGAGCACCGGCGGTCGCGGCACACTTGAGCTGGTCCGCCGAGCTGAAAGTGATGGCGTACTTGGACCACCTGAGCGGGCGCATGGCCTCGAGCTTGGGAAGGGCCGCGTTCACCTCGCGAGCAAACTGCTTGAAGATACGCTGAGATGCTGGGGCTTGAGCTCCGCCCAGGATGCAGGCGATGGCACGCGGTTCCTGGAAGCCCCCAGCCCCCTCGTCTTGATGGTGGTCGTCATTCCTTCTTGGTGGTGGCGGCAGTGGAGGAAGGCCAGCGTTGCCCTGAGGGCGGTCCTCGTGAGGCTGATCCCTCCATGCGCCCTCACTTTATAGTTTGATTATTACTAGCTATCAATAAGAAGAGCTCAATGTATTGCTTGCCAACTATCCTACTCCGTTCGTACCGGTACCGGTGCATAATCCCAAAACTCGTTCCTTGTTTTTGTCCTGAAAAAGGAAACCAGCCAAATAGCCAATAGGAGTCCTGCACAACCCCGGGAATTTGGAGCGACTGGGTACAAATAATTGTGGTTGATTATATCAGTGGTTAGATAATACGTCAACCCCCGCTTCAATTCCCCTCCCCCCCATGCAAAAAAAACCCACTTCAATTGGCAGTTCCTCTTCTTCGCATACCCCGCTTAAGTGTCCACCATCTTCATCATCCCCGGCAGGCCGCGCTACACACTAGCACACACTCTGCAGCCATGTCGAGCGACAGTGAGGACGACAGTTCAGCCAGCAGTCTGGCGCCCGATGATAGGTCAACATCGGGGGGGGGGGGGGGGGGGGGGGGGGGGGGGGGGGGGGGGGGGGGGGGGGGGGGGGGGGGGGGGGGGGGGGGGGGGGGGGGGGGGGGGGGGGGGGGGGGGGGGGGGGGGGGGGGGGGGGGGGGGGGGGGGGGGGGGGGGGGGGGGGGGGGGGGGGGGGGGGGGGGGGGGGGGGGGGGGGGGGGGGGGGGGGGGGGGGGGGGGGGGGGGGGGGGGGGGGGGGGGGGGGGGGGGGGGGGGGGGGGGGGGGGGGGGGGGGGGGGGGGGGGGGGGGGGGGGGGGGGGGGGGGGGGGGGGGGGGGGGGGGGGGGGGGGGGGGGGGGGGGGGGGGGGGGGGGGGGGGGGGGGGGGGGGGGGGGGGGGGGGGGGGGGGGGGGGGGGGGGGGGGGGGGGGGGGGGGGGGGGGGGGGGGGGGGGGGGGGGGGGGGGGGGGGGGGGGGGGGGGGGGGGGGGGGGGGGGGGGGGGGGGGGGGGGGGGGGGGGGGGGGGGGGGGGGGGGGGGGGGGGGGGGGGGGGGGGGGGGGGGGGGGGGGGGGGGGGGGGGGGGGGGGGGGGGGGGGGGGGGGGGGGGGGGGGGGGGGGGGGGGGGGGGGGGGGGGGGGGGGGGGGGGGGGGGGGGGGGGGGGGGGGGGGGGGGGGGGGGGGGGGGGGGGGGGGGGGGGGGGGGGGGGGGGGGGGGGGGGGGGGGGGGGGGGGGGGGGGGGGGGGGGGGGGGGGGGGGGGGGGGGGGGGGGGGGGGGGGGGGGGGGGGGGGGGGGGGGGGGGGGGGGGGGGGGGGGGGGGGGGGGGGGGGGGGGGGGGGGGGGGGGGGGGGGGGGGGGGGGGGGGGGGGGGGGGGGGGGGGGGGGGGGGGGGGGGGGGGGGGGGGGGGGGGGGGGGGGGGGGGGGGGGGGGGGGGGGGGGGGGGGGGGGGGGGGGGGGGGGGGGGGGGGGGGGGGGGGGGGGGGGGGGGGGGGGGGGGGGGGGGGGGGGGGGGGGGGGGGGGGGGGGGGGGGGGGGGGGGGGGGGGGGGGGGGGGGGGGGGGGGGGGGGGGGGGGGGGGGGGGGGGTTATGCATTATAGACAGCCGCATTCACATTAAATAGGGCACCGTCTAAATCCATTGAGACGACACCGTATGAACTATGGTTTGGCAAGAAACCTAAGTTGTCGTTTCTTAAAGTTTGGGGATGTGATGCTTATGTCAAACAGCTTCATCCTGATAAGATCTAACCCAAAGCGGAGAAGTGCGTCTTCATAGGATACCCTAAAGAGACCATAGGGTATACCTTCTACCACAGATCCGAAGGCAAGATCTTTGTTGCCAAGAATGTGTCCTTTCTAGAGAAGGAGTTTCTCTCGAAAGAAGTGAGTGGAAGGAAAGTAGAACTTGATGAGGTAGTTGTACCTTCTCTCCAATTGGAAAGTAGTACACCAAAGAAAAATGTTTCTGCGATGCCTACACCAACTAGAGAGGAAGCTAATGATGATGATCATGAAACTTCAGATCAAGTTACTACTGAACTTCGTAGGTCGACCATAACACGTTCCGCACCAGAGTGGTACAGTAATCCTGTACTGGAAGTCATGTTATTAGACCATGGCGAACCTACGAACTATGAAGAAGCTATGATAAGCCCAGATTCCGATAAATGGCTTGAGGCCATGAAATTTGAGATAGGATCCATGTATGAGAACAAAGTGTGGACTTTGGTGGATTTGCCCGATGATCGGCAAGTCATTGAAAATAAATGGATTTTCAAGAAGAAGACGGACGCTGATGGTAATGTTACTATCTACAAAGCTCGTCTTGTCGCGGGGGGGGGGGGGGGGGGGGGGGGGGGGGGGGGGGGGGGGGGGGGGGGGGGGGGGGGGGGGGGGGGGGGGGGGGGGGGGGGGGGGGGGGGGGGGGGGGGGGGGGGGGGGGGGGGGGGGGGGGGGGGGGGGGGGGGGGGGGGGGGGGGGGGGGGGGGGGGGGGGGGGGGGGGGGGGGGGGGGGGGGGGGGGGGGGGGGGGGGGGGGGGGGGGGGGGGGGGGGGGGGGGGGGGGGGGGGGGGGGGGGGGGGGGGGGGGGGGGGGGGGGGGGGGGGGGGGGGGGGGGGGGGGGGGGGGGGGGGGGGGGGGGGGGGGGGGGGGGGGGGGGGGGGGGGGGGGGGGGGGGGGGGGGGGGGGGGGGGGGGGGGGGGGGGGGGGAAAGTGAGTGGGAGCTCTGTAGCGTTTCTGATATTATATGTAGATGACATATTGTTGATTGGAAATGATATAGAATTTCTGGATAGCATAAAAGGATACTTGAATAAGAATTTTCAATGAAAGACCTCGGTGAAGCTGCTTATGTATTGGGCATCAAGATCTATAGAGATAGATCAAGACGCTTGATAGGACTTTCACAAAGCACATACCTTGATAAAGTTTTGAAGAAGTTCAAAATGGATCAGTCAAAGAAAGGGTTCTTGCCTGTGTTACAAGGTGTGAAGTTGAGTAAGACTCAAAACCCGACCACGGCAGAATATAGAGAGAGAATGAAAGTCATTCCATGTTCCTCTGTCATAGGTTCTATAAAGTATGCCATGCTGTGTACCAGACCTGTTGTGTGCCTTGCCATGAGTTTGGCAAGGGGGTACAATAGTGATCCAGGAGTGGATCACTGGACAGCGGTCAAAATTATCCTTAGGTACCTAAAGAGTACTAAGGAAATGTTTCCTGGTTATGGAGGTGATAAAGAGTTCGTCATAAAGAGTTACGTCGATGCAAGCTTTGACACCAATCCGGATGACTCTGAGTCTCGATCTGGATACATATTGAAAGTGGGAGCAATTAGCTAGAGTAGCTCCATGCAGAGCATTGTAGACATAGAAATTTGCAAAATATATAAGGATCTGAATGTGACAGACCCGTTGACTAAACCTCTCTCACAAGAAAAACATGATCACACCTTAGTACTCTTTGGGTGTTAATCACATGGCGATGTGAACTCGATTATTGACTCTAGTAAACTCTTTGGGTGTTGGTCACATGGCGATGTGAAACTATGGGTGTTAAATCACATGGTGATGTGAACTAGATTATTGACTCTAGTGCAAGTGGGAGACTGAAGGAAATATGCCCTAGAGGCAATAATAAAGTTGTTATTTTATATTTCCTTATTCATGATAAAGGTTTATTATTCATGCTAGAATTGTATTGATCGAAAACCTTAATACATGTGTGAATACATAAACGAACACCATGTCCCTAGTGAGCCTCTACTTGACTAGCTTGTTGATCAAAGATGGTTAAGGTTTCCTAACCATTGACATGAGTTTTCATTTGATAATGGGATCACATCATTAGGAGAATGATGTGATGGACAAGACCCGGGGGGGGGGGGGGGGGGGGGGGGGGGGGGGGGGGGGGGGGGGGGGGGGGGGGGGGGGGGGGGGGGGGGGGGGGGGGGGGGGGGGGGGGGGGGGGGGGGGGGGGGGGGGGGGGGGGGGGGGGGGGGGGGGGGGGGGGGGGGGGGGGGGGGGGGGGGGGGGGGGGGGGGGGGGGGGGGGGGGGGGGGGGGGGGGGGGGGGGGGGGGGGGGGGGGGGGGGGGGGGGGGGGGGGGGGGGGGGGGGGGGGGGGGGGGGGGGGGGGGGGGGGGGGGGGGGGGGGGGGGGGGGGGGGGGGGGGGGGGGGGGGGGGGGGGGGGGGGGGGGGGGGGGGGGGGGGGGGGGGGGGGGGGGGGGGGGGGGGGGGGGGGGGGGGGGGGGGGGGGGGGGGGGGGGGGGGGGGGGGGGGGGGGGGGGGGGGTCGGGCAAGTAACATACCGATGACAAAGGGAACAACGTATGTTGTTATGCGGTTCAACCGATAAAGATCTTCGTAGAATATGTAGGAGCCAATATGGGCATCCAGGTTCCGCTATTGGTTATTGACCAGAGAAGTGTCCCGGTCATGTCTACATAGTTCTCGAACCCGTAGGGTCCGCACGCTTAACGTTCGTTGACGATATAGTATTTATGAGTTATGTATGTTGATAACCGAATGTTGTTCGGAGTTCCGGATAAGATCACGGACATGACGAGGAACTCCGGAATGGTCCGGAGATAAAGATTGATATATGGGATAATAGTGTTTGGACTCCGGAAGGGTTCTGGAATTCACCGGAAGGGGTTCCGGATGTTTCCCGAAATGTTTGGGTACGAGAACACTTTATTTGGGCCAAAGGGGAAAGCCCACAAGGGTTTTGGAAAGCGCAAAAGGAAGTTTTGCGGAGTCCAGGGGCCAGACGCCAGGGTCCCTGGCGTCTGGGTCCAGACGCCGGGAACCCTGGCGTCTGGCCCTGGAGTCCGAGAAGGACTCTTGCCTTTCGGGTGAAACCGACTTTGTGGAGGCTTTTACTCCAAGTTTTGACCCCAAGGCTCAACATATAAATAGAAGGGTATGGCTAGCACCCAAGAGACATCAAGAAACACCAAGCCGTGTGCCGGCAACCCTGTCCCCTCTAGTTTATCCTCCGTCATAGTTTTCGTAGTGCTTAGGCGAAGCCCTGTGAAGATTGTTCTTCACCAACACCGTCACCACGCCGTCGTGCTGCCGGAACTCATCTACTACTTCGCCCCTCTTGCTGGATCGAGAAGGCGAGGACATCACCGAGCCAAACGTGTGCAGAACTCGGAGGTGCCATGTGCGTAGGAAATTTTTGAAACTATTACGTTCCCCAACACGAAAGTCTGCGGTAAACTACTCACACATCATCGGAGAGGCTATGGCGTTGATGTAGAAGCCCTCCGTGATCGATGCCCCCTCCGGCGAACCGCCGAAAAAGGCCCCAAGATGGGATCTCATGGGTACAGAAGGTTGCGGCGGTGGAAATAGGGTTTCGTGGTGCTCCTGGATGTTTTCGGGGTACGTTGATATATATAGGAGGAAGAAGTAGGTCGGTGGAACTACGAGGGGCCCACGAGGGTGGGGGCACGCCCAGGGGGGCAGGCACGCCTCCCTGCCTCGTGGCCTCCTCGTTCGTTTCTTGACGTCCACTCCAAGTCCTCTGGATCACGTTTGTTCCAAAAATCACGCTCCCGAAGGTTTCATTCCGTTGGGGGGGGGGGGGGGGGGGGGGGGGGGGGGGGGGGGGGGGGGGGGGGGGGGGGGGGGGGGGGGGGGGGGGGGGGGGGGGGGGGGGGGGGGGGGGGGGGGGGGGGGGGGGGGGGGGGGGGGGGGGGGGGGGGGGGGGGGGGGGGGGGGGGGGGGGGGGGGGGGGGGGGGGGGGGGGGGGGGGGGGGGGGAGCATCCCCAAGCTTAATTCCTGCTCGTCCTCGAGTAGGTAAATGATAAAACAAAATTTTTGATGTGGAATGCTACCTAGCATATTCTTCAATGTAATTTTCTTTATTGTGGAATGAATGTTCAGATCCGAAAGATTCAAGACAAAAGTTTAATATTGACATAAAAATAATAATACTTCAAGCATACTAACTAAGCAATTATGTCTTCTCAAAATAACATGGCCAAAGAAAGTTCATCCCTACAAAATCATATAGTTTGGTCATGCTTCATTTTCATCACACAAGAATGCTCTCATCATGCACAACCCCGATGACAAGCCAAGCAATTGTTTCATACTTTAGTAATCTCAAACTTTTTTCAACTTTCACGCACGTGAGCCATGGATATAGCACTATGGGTGGAATAGAATATAATGATGGGGGTTATGTGGAGAAGACAAAAAAGGAGAAAGTCTCACATTGACGCGGCTAATCAACGTGCTAGGGAGATGCCCATCAATTGATGTCAATGCAAGGAGTAGGGATTGCCATGCAACGGATGCACTAGAGCTATAAATGTATGAAAGCTCAACAAAAGAAACTAAGTGGGTGTGCATCCAACTTGCTTGCTCATGAAGACCTAGGGCATTTGAGGAAGCCCATTGTTGGAATATACAAGCCAAGTTCTATAATGAAAAATTCCCACTAGTATTTAAAAGTGACAAAACAAGAGACTCTCTATCATAAAGATCATGGTGCTACTTTGAAGCACAAGTGTGGAAAAAGGATAGTAGCATTGCCCCTTTTTTCTTTTTTTTTCTTTTTTTTCTTTGGGCTTTCCTTTTTTTTATTTGGCCTCTCTTTTTTTTATTTGGGACACTGCTCTATTAATGATGATCATCACACTTCTATTTATTTACAACTCAATGATTACAACTCGATACTAGAACAAAATATGACTCTATATGAATGCCGCAGGCGGTGTACCGGAATGGGCAATGAATCAAGAGTGACATGTATGAAATAATATGCATGGTGGCTTTGCGGGGGGGGGGGGGGGGGGGGGGGGGGGGGGGGGGGGGGGGGGGGGGGGGGGGGGGGGGGGGGGGGGGGGGGGGGGGGGGGGGGGGGGGGGGGGGGGGGGGGGGGGGGGGGGGGGGGGGGGGGGGGGGGGGGGGGGGGGGGGGGGGGGGGGGGGGGGGGGGGGGGGGGGGGGGGGGGGGGGGGGGGGGGGGGGGGGGGGGGGGGGGGGGGGGGGGGGGGGGGGGGGGGGGGGGGGGGGGGGGGGGGGGGGGGGGGGGGGGGGGGGGGGGGGGGGGGGGGGGGGGGGGGGGGGGGGGGGGGGGGGGGGGGGGGGGGGGGGGGGGGGGGGGGGGGGGGGGGGGGGGGGGGGGGGGGGGGGGGGGGGGGGGGGGGGGGGGGGGGGGGGGGGGGGGGGGGGGGGGGGGGGGGGGGGGGGGGGGGGGGGGGGGGGGGGGGGGGGGGGGGGGGGGGGGGGGGGGGGGGGGGGGGGGGGGGGGGGGGGGGGGGGGGGGGGGGGGGGGGGGGGGGGGGGGGGGGGGGGGGGGGGGGGGGGGGGGGGGGGGGGGGGGGGGGGGGGGGGGGGGGGGGGGGGGGGGGGGGGGGGGGGGGGGGGGGGGGGGGGGGGGGGGGGGGGGGGGGGGGGGGGGGGGGGGGGGGGGGGGGGGGGGGGGGGGGGGGGGGGGGGGGGGGGGGGGGGGGGGGGGGGGGGGGGGGGGGGGGGGGGGGGGGGGGGGGGGGGGGGGGGGGGGGGGGGGGGGGGGGGGGGGGGGGGGGGGGGGGGGGGGGGGGGGGGGGGGGGGGGGGGGGGGGGGGGGGGGGGGGGGGGGGGGGGGGGGGGGGGGGGGGGGGGGGGGGGGGGGGGGGGGGGGGGGGGGGGGGGGGGGGGGGGGGGGGGGGGGGGGGGGGGGGGGGGGGGGGGGGGGGGGGGGGGGGGGGGGGGGGGGGGGGGGGGGGGGGGGGGGGGGGGGGGGGGGGGGGGGGGGGGGGGGGGGGGGGGGGGGGGGGGGGGGGGGGGGGGGGGGGGGGGGGGGGGGGGGGGGGGGGGGGGGGGGGGGGGGGGGGGGGGGGGGGGGGGGGGGGGGGGGGGGGGGGGGGGGGGGGGGGGGGGGAAAGGATGATGGAGACTATGATTCCCCCACAAGTCGGGATGAGACTCCGGACGAAAAAAAGAGAGGCCAAAGAAGCCCAAATAAAAAAGAGAGGCCAAAGAGGCCCAAATAAAAAAAAAGAAAAAAATGAGAGAAAAAGAGAGAAGGGACAATGTTACTATCCTTTTCCACACTTGTGCTTCAAAAATAGCACCATGATCTTCATGATAGAGAGTTTCTTATTTTCTCACTTTCATTTACTAGTGGGAATTTTTCATTATAGAACTTGGCTTGTATATTCCAATGATGGGCTTCCTCAAAATTCCCTAGGTCTTCGTGAGCAAGCAAGTTGGATGCACACCCATTTAGTTTCTTTTGATGAGCTTTCATATATTTATAGCTCTAGTGCATCCGTTGCATGGCAATCCCTACTCCTCGCATTGACATCAATTGATGGGCATCTCCATAGCCTGTTGATTAGCCGCGTCAATGTGAGACTTTCTCCTTTTTTGTCTTCTCACATAACCCCCATCATCATATGCTATTCCACCCATAGTGCTATGTCCATGGCTTGCGCTCATATATTGCGTAAAAGTTGAAAAAGTTTGAAAAGGCTAAGTATGAAACAATTGCTTGGCTTGTCATCGGGGTTGTGCATGATGGGAGCATTTTGCGTAACGAAAATGAAGCATGGACAAACTATATGATTTTGTAGGGATAAGCTTTCTTTGGCTATGTTATTTTGATAAGACATAATTACTTGTTTAGCATGCTTGAAGTATTACTATTTTTATGTCAATATTAGAACTTTGTCTAGAATCTTTTGGATCTGAACATTCATGCCACAATAAAGAGAATTATATTGAAAAATTATGTGAGGTAGCATTCCACATCAAAAATTCTGTTTTATCATTTACCTACTCGAGGACGAGCAGGAATTAAGCTTGGGGATGCTTGATATGTCTCCAACATATCTATAAATTTTGATTGTTCCATGCTATTATATTATCTGTTTTGGATGTTTAATGGGCTTTATTATGCTCTTTTATATTATTTTTGGGACTAACCTATAACCGAAGGCCCAGTGCAAATTACTGTTTTTTTTGCCTATTTCAGTGTTTCGCAGAAAAGGAATATCAAACGGAATCCAAACGGAACGAAACCTTCGCGAGGATCTTTTTTGGAACAAACGCAATCCAGGAGACTTGGAGTCGAAGTCATGGAAGCAACAAGGCAGCCATGAGGCAGGAGGGCCCCCCCCCCCCCCCCCCCCCCCCCCCCCCCCCCCCCCCCCCCCCCCCCCCCCCCCCCCCCCCCCCCCCCCCCCCCCCCCCCCCCCCCCCCCCCCCCCCCCCCCCCCCCCCCCCCCCCCCCCCCCCCCCCCCCCCCCCCCCCCCCCCCCCCCCCCCCCCCCCCCCCCCCCCCCCCCCCCCCCCCCCCCCCCCCCCCCCCCCCCCCCCCCCCCCCCCCCCCCCCCCCCCCCCCCCCCCCCCCCCCCCCCCCCCCCCCCCCCCCCCCCCCCCCCCCCCCCCCCCCCCCCCCCCCCCCCCCCCCCCCCCCCCCCCCCCCCCCCCCCCCCCCCCCCCCCCCCCCCCCCCCCCCCCCCCCCCCCCCCCCCCCCCCCCCCCCCCCCCCCCCCCCCCCCCCCCCCCCCCCCCCCCCCCCCCCCCCCCCCCCCCCCCCCCCCCCCCCCCCCCCCCCCCCCCCCCCCCCCCCCCCCCCCCCCCCCCCCCCCCCCCCCCCCCCCCCCCCCCCCCCCCCCCCCCCCCCCCCCCCCCCCCCCCCCCCCCCCCCCCCCCCCCCCCCCCCCCCCCCCCCCCCCCCCCCCCCCCCCCCCCCCCCCCCCCCCCCCCCCCCCCCCCCCCCCCCCCCCCCCCCCCCCCCCCCCCCCCCCCCCCCCCCCCCCCCCCCCCCCCCCCCCCCCCCCCCCCCCCCCCCCCCCCCCCCCCCCCCCCCCCCCCCCCCCCCCCCCCCCCCCCCCCCCCCCCCCCCCCCCCCCCCCCCCCCCCCCCCCCCCCCCCCCCCCCCCCCCCCCCCCCCCCCCCCCCCCCCCCCCCCCCCCCCCCCCCCCCCCCCCCCCCCCCCCCCCCCCCCCCCCCCCCCCCCCCCCCCCCCCCCCCCCCCCCCCCCCCCCCCCCCCCCCCCCCCCCCCCCCCCCCCCCCCCCCCCCCCCCCCCCCCCCCCCCCCCCCCCCCCCCCCCCCCCCCCCCCCCCCCCCCCCCCCCCCCCCCCCCCCCCCCCCCCCCCCCCCCCCCCCCCCCCCCCCCCCCCCCCCCCCCCCCCCCCCCCCCCCCCCCCCCCCCCCCCCCCCCCCCCCCCCCCCCCCCCCCCCCCCCCCCCCCCCCCCCCCCCCCCCCCCCCCCCCCCCCCCCCCCCCCCCCCCCCCCCCCCCCCCCCCCCCCCCCCCCCCCCCCCCCCCCCCCCCCCCCCCCCCCCCCCCCCCCCCCCCCCCCCCCCCCCCCCCCCCCCCCCCCCCCCCCCCCCCCCCCCCCCCCCCCCCCCCCCCCCCCCCCCCCCCCCCCCCCCCCCCCCCCCCCCCCCCCCCCCCCCCCCCCCCCCCCCCCCCCCCCCCCCCCCCCCCCCCCCCCCCCCCCCCCCCCCCCCCCCCCCCCCCCCCCCCCCCCCCCCCCCCCCCCCCCCCCCCCCCCCCCCCCCCCCCCCCCCCCCCCCCCCCCCCCCCCCCCCCCCCCCCCCCCCCCCCCCCCCCCCCCCCCCCCCCCCCCCCCCCCCCCCCCCCCCCCCCCCCCCCCCCCCCCCCCCCCCCCCCCCCCCCCCCCCCCCCCCCCCCCCCCCCCCCCCCCCCCCCCCCCCCCCCCCCCCCCCCCCCCCCCCCCCCCCCCCCCCCCCCCCCCCCCCCCCCCCCCCCCCCCCCCCCCCCCCCCCCCCCCCCCCCCCCCCCCCCCCCCCCCCCCCCCCCCCCCCCCCCCCCCCCCCCCCCCCCCCCCCCCCCCCCCCCCCCCCCCCCCCCCCCCCCCCCCCCCCCCCCCCCCCCCCCCCCCCCCCCCCCCCCCCCCCCCCCCCCCCCCCCCCCCCCCCCCCCCCCCCCCCCCCCCCCCCCCCCCCCCCCCCCCCCCCCCCCCCCCCCCCCCCCCCCCCCCCCCCCCCCCCCCCCCCCCCCCCCCCCCCCCCCCCCCCCCCCCCCCCCCCCCCCCCCCCCCCCCCCCCCCCCCCCCCCCCCCCCCCCCCCCCCCCCCCCCCCCCCCCCCCCCCCCCCCCCCCCCCCCCCCCCCCCCCCCCCCCCCCCCCCCCCCCCCCCCCCCCCCCCCCCCCCCCCCCCCCCCCCCCCCCCCCCCCCCCCCCCCCCCCCCCCCCCCCGAAGTGCTTAGCTTTGGGTTCAATCTTGCGGTGCTCGATCCCAGTGATAGAAACGGAAATGACACGTATTGTATTGTTTCCATCGAGGATAAAAAGATGGGGTTTATATCATATTGCTTGAGTTTATCCCTCTACATCATGTCATCTTGCTTAAAGCGTTACTCCGTTCTTATGAACTTAATACTCTAGATGCATGCTGGATAGTGGTCGATGTGTGGAGTAATAGTTGTAGATGCAGAATCGTTTCGGTCTACTTGACATGGACATGATGCCTATAGTCATGATCATTGCCTTAGATATCATCATAACTATGCACTTTTTTATCAATTGCTCGGCAGTAATTTGTTCACCCACCGTAGTATATGCTATCTTGAGAGAAGCCCCTAGTGAAACCTATGGCCCCCGGGTCTATTTTACATCATATTAGTTTCCCGTCAACTAGCTATTTCTGTCTCCGTTTATTTTGCAATCTTTATTTTCCAATCTATACAACAAAAATACCAAAAATATTTATCTTATTATCTTTATCAGATCTCACTTTTGCAAGTGGCTGTGAAGGGATTGACAACCCCTTTATCGCGTTGGTTGCAAGGTTCTTGATTGTTTGTGCAGGTACTAGGCGATTTGCGTGTAGTCTCCTACTGGATTGATACCTTGGTTCTCAAAAACTGAGGGAAATACATATGCTACTTTGCTGCATCACCCTTTCCTCTTCAAGGGAAAACCAACGCATGCTCAAGAGGTAGCAATATATCTTCTTTTCATCAAGATAAGAATATTTCAAAGTGTCTGGCAATTGTTTTAATTCAAACACAGGATGACCTTTAGGTGGAGGAGACCTCCTAGAGTTTCAATAGGCAAATTGTGTTTAAGAAGAGGACGTTGTTCAAAGAAAATTTTATCTATTTCATTTCTTTCATGCATATGTAAATCATTTTCATGGTCTAGCAAATGTTGTTCTAAAGGATCAGTAGGTGGTACATCAATAGAAGCAAGACCAATTAATTCATCCTTACTAGGCAATTCTTTTTCATGAAGATTTCTACTAAACTTGGAAAAATTAAACTCATGGGACTCATCACCAAAACTAACACCGACAATTTTGTTTCTCACAATCTATCTTAGCATTAACGGTGTTCAAGAAAGGTCTACCAAAGATAATGGGACAAAAGTCATCTTGTGGGGAACCAAGAACAAGAAAATCAGTAGGGTATTTTATTTTCCCACACAAGACTTCAACATCTCTAACAATCCCAATTGGGGAGATGGTGTGTCTATTAGCAAGTTTAATATTAACAACTATGTCTTCTATTTCTGCGGGTGCTATGTCATTCATAATTTCTTGATATAAGGTGTAAGGAATAGCACTCACACTAGCACCTATGTCACATAAACCATGATAACAGTGATCTCCTATTTTAACTGAGATGACAGGCATGCCAACAACAGGTCTATGTTTATCCTTTTTATCAGGTTTGTCAATTCTAGCAGCTTCTTCGCGAAAGTAAATAACATGCCCATCTATATCTTCTTCCAAGAGATCTTTAACCATAGCAATGCTAGGTTCTACTTTAATTTGTTCATCAGGTTTAGGTGTTCTAATATAGCTTTTGTTAACCACAGTTGAAACTTTAGCATGTTCCTTTATCCTAACAGGGAAATGTGGTTTCTCAATATAAGCAGAAAGAACAACTGGATCAACATTGTAAAGTATAGTTTCTTCTTTAATTGGTACCGGTTCTTTAATTTCTTCTTTAATAGGTGGGTGGTATTTAAACCACTTATCTTTAGGGAGTTCAACATGAGTTGCAAATGATTCACAATGGGAGGCTACTATCTCAGACTCAAGTCCATATTTAGAGCTAAACTTTCGAAAAGCATCGGTATCAATAAAAGATTTAACACAATCATCTTAAGTTTAATACATGAATCTTTACCTTTGTCGAGTTCCCAATCTTCAGATTTTCATTTAATTCTTTCCAAAAGATCCCACCAGAATTCAATAGTCTTCTTCATAAAAAACCAGCACAAGAAGTATCAAGCATGGTTTGATCATTACGAGAAAGCCGAGCATAAAAATTATGGATAATAATTTCTCTTGAGAGCTCATGATTGGGGCATGAATATAACATTGACTTAAGCCTCCCCCAAGCTAGAGCGATACTTTCTCCTTCACGAGGCCAAAAATTATGTATATAATTCCGATCACGATGAACTAGATGCATAGGATAATTTTTTTGGTGGAACTCCAATATCATCGCATAGCCTATACTATGCCAATGCTTTTCCCTTCAAAGATAAAGGGAAAACCTTTTTCATCACTTCATCTCCAGGTAAACCTGCAAGCTTAAACAATCCACAAATTTGTTCCACATATATCAAGTGCATATCAGGATGTTCGGTTCCATCTCATGCATAAGGATTAGCTAGCAGTTGTTCTATCATACCCGAAGGAATTTCATATTCAATATTTTTAGTAGGCAGTAGGTTGAGGGGTAGCTAATTGTGGTTCCGGAGGAGGTGAAGATACTCCGAACAAACCCCTCAAAGGATTGTTTTCTATAGTAACAAGTGACAATAAATTTCAGCACACTATATAAATGTTCCTTTACCAAATTCCACTTACCAAAGGCGCTCCACTCCCCGGCAACAGTGCCAGAAAATAGCCTTGATGACCCACAAGTATAGGGGATCAATTGTAGCTCTTTTCGATAAGTAAGAGTGTCAAACCCAACGAGGAGCAGAAGGAAATGGCAAGTAGTTTTCAGTAAGGTAATGTCTGCAAGTGCTGAAATTGTAAGTAGCGGAGTAGTTTGATAGCAAGATAATTTGTAACGAGCAAGTAACAATAGTAGTAACAAAAGTGCAGCAAGGTAGCCCAATCCTTTTGAGGCAAAGGACAGGCTAAAACGGTCTCTTATGATGAGCAAAGCATTCTTGAGGGTACATGTCGGGGGTGTCGTGCGACATATGCCAAAGGATGGCTTATCACGGAGGGGGCTAATAATACGTCGCCAGTGCCAGGAAACAGGATAAGGCGCAAACATGCCCGCCAGCGAATCTTACCCAGGTTCGGGGCTCTCCTTCCCCCCCCCCCCCCCCCCCCCCCCCCCCCCCCCCCCCCCCCCCCCCCCCCCCCCCCCCCCCCCCCCCCCCCCCCCCCCCCCCCCCCCCCCCCCCCCCCCCCCCCCCCCCCCCCCCCCCCCCCCCCCCCCCCCCCCCCCCCCCCCCCCCCCCCCCCCCCCCCCCCCCCCCCCCCCCCCCCCCCCCCCCCCCCCCCCCCCCCCCCCCCCCCCCCCCCCCCCCCCCCCCCCCCCCCCCCCCCCCCCCCCCCCCCCCCCCCCCCCCCCCCCCCCCCCCCCCCCCCCCCCCCCCCCCCCCCCCCCCCCCCCCCCCCCCCCCCCCCCGAGTTCGTCAACCTGCAGGCTTACGAAGCCGGCCCGCCAACTGAGCCCCGCACCAACTGGACCTACAAGCCGAGGACGTTGTCGGCCGCCTCTGCCACCGCCGTCGCCCAGCTCAGGGTGATGACGGAGTCGGAGGGCCTCAAAGCCTCGGACTTGCTGACCGCCTTTGTGGAGCGCCAGGTTCTCCCTCTTCAAGGCCGGCCTCATCTGGTCAGCCGGATGAGCGGGCATCGAGACCCGTGCCGGATGTTCACCAGGGAGATGCCGGCCACAGAGGTGGCCCGCCTGGTGAACGAGATCTCAAACTGCAAACTCTCGGAGTCGGAGTGGCAGTTCAACAAGTGGCCATATTCCCGCGCACACCCACCGCCCGCGGTAAGCTCTCAACTCTTTTTTCTCTTTTGTCTGTTGGGTTCTGCTTTGCCACCTGATCAGTCAGTCACGATGCAGCTCCTCACGGCCCAACCGGCAGCCGACGCCCTGGAGCAGGGCCAGGAGTACCTGCCGGACCAAGCCATGAGCGATACGGACGACCCCGACTTGGGGGCGGCCGCCATGGAGGAAGACTACGCCACAGGCGGTGGTGACGGAGCAGGCGGCTCCGGAGGAGGAGGCAGTCTCGAGGACTGGCCAGGCGACGACGACGAGGAGCACGCGCTGCGCCGCCCGCCGGTCGCAAACAGGGCGGGGGCGAGCTCCTCAACAGCGCCGACTGCACCAGGCCGCCCGCCACAGCGCCGAGCCGGCTCGCAGCTGCAAGGCGGCCGGCCGAAGAAACCCAAGGGCTTGGCCGCCGCGACCAGGTGGGAGGAGGCCGCCGTGAAGGCGGCCCGGTTCCAGAGGGCCCCGAAGCAGCCGCCGACGGTGTCCGTGTAAGAGCTTGTCTTTCTTTGTATTTTCCTTTGTCTTTTTTGCAAACTCCTTCTGAGTTCTTCTCGTCTTGCTTGAACAGAGCCCCGCTCTCCCTGGAGCGGTCGGCCTCCACCTCGACGACCCGCTCGATGACCTTCGGGAGGCGATGGAGAAGAACGCGCGGGAGGCGCGCGAGGAGCGGGAGGAGGCAAAACGGCAGAGGGAGGCGGCCAAGGCGGCGCAAGAGGAGGCGGACGCGGCGGCCAAGGCCCAAGCCGACACCGTGGCCAAGGCCTAGTAGGATGCCGCAACCAAGGCCCAGTCAGATGCGGCCGCCAAGGCGCAAGCGGAGGAAGCCGCACGTGGCCAGATTCGGCAGCTTATATCCCCCCTGCGCTCCATGCCGCCGGCACCAGAGATCCCGGCGCCGACTGGAGGAGCCGGCAATGAGTAGCCAGTCATGGAGAGGGAAGGGGGTGACGCCGCCACCTTGAGGACGGAGGTGCCTCAACAGGCACCGACTGCCGAGGTCCCGGGCAGTCGGCCTGTCGTGCCGCCAACGCCTCAAGTCGGCGGCGAGCTGGTGGTGGGGGCGACCCCCGTTGCCCGCACTCCGACACGCTGGCGCGTGGCGAAGGCGACTTCAGCGCCGCGGCCTCATGAGATCGGGGCCTCGAGCTCGTAGGCCCCAGAGGCGAAGGCCAGCCCGTCCTCTCCGTTGGCGCCATTGCCTTGTCGTAGGCTTGCGCACTCATCGCCGCCCCGCGCCTCCGTCGAGCTCGAGCTCCCATGGCGCGTGAGCGGGCCGGTGATAGGGACAGCTCGAACGTCCTAGAAGAGCACATCACCTTCCTCCGCAACACGCGTCGGCTGCCCGGCAAGGGCTATGTCCCGGCACGCGTTCCGCCCGCGAAGGAGATTTCGCTGGCGCCGGAGGAAGGAGAGCGCGTCATCTTTCGCTCGCACTTCCTTCGCGGCTTCGGCCTGCCGGCGAGCGGCTTTCTCTGCTCTTTTCTTCAGTTCTGCCTACACCAGCCGCACCACCTCACACCAAACACGGTGGTGCTGCTGTCGGCCTTTGTCATGCTCTGCGAAGGCTACCTCGGCGTTCTCCCCACCCTCAAGCTCTGGGGGGAATTCTTCTAGACCAAACTCGGCACCACCACCAAGAACGAGGCGGCTCAGTGTAGAGCCTTCATCGTGGTGCGGCGCCCAAGTGCCAGGAACTGCTTCCCGTCCATCAGCTTGACACAGTTGGTCAAGCTGTGGCAAAAATTGTATTTCTACGTCAAGAACGTCGACCCGGCGATCGAGTTCGTCAACCTGCAGGCTTACGAAGCCGGCCCGCCAACTGAGCCCCGCA
>JAAAWM010009267.1:0-21286 GCA_036873465.1 Thinopyrum obtusiflorum | reverse complement strand
GCATTGGTCAAAGTCAAGTTTTGTAAACTCTCAGAAAGTTTATAACAAAAAAAATTAACATATAAAATAACAAATAAATACCATTAGATTCATTATTGAGTGTACTTTCACATCATACATATTTGTTATGGTAAATGTTTATATTTTTCTTTAAACTTGGTCAAACTTTAGGAAGTTTGACTTCGGTCAAACCTAATGTGCACTTAATAAAATCGGAGGGAGTACTAGTAGTTACTAGTACTACTCGCTAGTTGCTTAGCCCAATCACCCAACACGCCATACGGGGAGTTCAGTGTCACAAAATTTTGAGGTCGGCGGGAAAATCTCCCACGACCCTGATTCGAGTAGTGCGAAGTTACCATCATAACCTTCGAAACAGGTCTATGGATTATAATTGGTAGGGGCCTATTTTCGTAACTTCAGGTTCACCCTACCCAGCCAACCCCAACCCGGCACCCAGAGTAGTAACCTGAATACTCCCCATTTTCTATCCCCACACCAAAATAGACTTCTCCACGGCACCGCAGCCTTCGTGCTCCTCCCCTTCTCCATCGGCGCACTCGTCCATCGCAGCGCATCTGCCTCATCGACGACCTCGTACGCCGCACTGGAGCCTGTCCACCGTCGTCGTTGTACACGGAGCCTCCTCCCCAGCACCGTCTTCCACGGTCTCGGATCTGCTTCCCGGAAGCCGACGCCAAGCGCAGAAGCACCACCGTCGTGGACAATGAGCTAACTCCCGTTGCCGACCATGATGCACAGAGGCCGCCGCAACCATCATACTCCTCGATTGGTAATGTGTGTATTGAATCTCTTAGCAGTACATGTGCAGTTCCAATTTTGTTCATACCTACCCTTCAAATTTCCTGGTTGCTATTGTTCCCGGAAAAGTAATTGGTTATAGCATCCATTGTCCAACATAATATCAGCTTGTAATTGTGCGTCGCTCCTGTATCGTGCTGTGCTTGGGTAGGTTCTTCATCTGCAACCAGTAGTGTGGCAAATGATGGAAAGTTTTTTAGAACTAGCAAGATGCCCATGCGTTGCACAGAACATCAAGATGCATTTGTATGAGTAGTTTATCTTGTAGGAGAAAAGGATGAACGAGGGAAGGCCTTATTTGCAAATATGGAGATGGGTGTGGGTATCTTTCTGCAAAATTGCCATAGTTTCCTTCCTATCCGTCGGATATAAATCGGACGGCCTATATTGCAGGATGGCAGGCACACCATCATCACCAACTCTGTTTTTTAAAAGAAAAAAAAAGTAGAAAAAAGAGTAGAGAGTAGAGAAGTAGAGATAAATATAAAATATAAAATAAATATAACAGTAGAGAAGAAAGTAGAGATAAATATTAAATATAAAATAAATATAACAGTAGAGAAGAGAGTAGAGATAAATATTAAATATAAAATAAATATAACAGTAGAGAAGAGAGTAGAGATAGCAGGGACGTCGGGAAAGGATCGCGCGCGCGGGAAAAAGCGGCCGGGCGCGCGCTAGTTTTGGCGCGCGGCGTCCGACGCGCTTTATAAAATCCAACGCCCTCCCACCTCTCTGTGCCTTGCCACCGCTCTCTCTCCGCTCTGTGCCTCGCCACTGCTCTCTCCCCACTCTGCGCCTCGCCACCGCTCTCTCCCCGCTCTGTGCCTCGCCACCGCTCTCTCCCCGCTCTGTGCCTCGCCACCGCTCTCTCCCCGCTCTTTCTCGCCTCGCCGCTGATACGTCTCCAATGTATCTATAATTTTTGATGTATTCATGCCATGTTTATAATATTTTTACATGATTTTGGTATGATTTGGTTAGAACTAACCCGGACTGACGCTGTTTTCAGTAGAACTACCGTGGTGTTGTTTTTGTGCAGAAATAAAAGTTCTCGGAATGCGCTGAAAATCAACGGAGATTTTTTATGGAAAATATAAAAAATACTGGAACGAAGAGTTACTGGAGGGGAGTACCGTGGGCCCCACGAGGGTGGAGGGCGCGCCCACCCCCTAGGGTGTGCCCCTGTGCCTCGTGGACTCTTCATGGGGCCCCCTGACTTGTTCTCGACGCCAACCTCTCCTATAAATCCCCAAACCTCCAGAAAATAACCTAGATCGGGAGTTCCGCCGCAGCAAGCCTCTGTAGCCACCAAAAACCAATCGGGACCCTGTTCCGATACCCTGCCGGAGGGGGGATCCCTCACCGGTGGCTATCTTCATCATCCCGGTGCTCTCCATGACGAGGAGGGAGTAGTTCACCCTCGGGGCTGAGGGTATGTACCAGTAGCTATGTGTTTGATCTCTCTCTCTCTGGGGGGGGGGGGGGGGGGGGGGGGGGGGGGGGGGGGGGGGGGGGGGGGGGGGGGGGGGGGGGGGGGGGGGGGGGGGGGGGGGGGGGGGGGGGGGGGGGGGGGGGGGGGGGGGGGGGGGGGGGGGGGGGGGGGGGGGGGGGGGGGGGGGGGGGGGGGGGGGGGGGGGGGGGGGGGGGGGGGGGGGGGGGGGGGGGGGGGGGGGGGGGGGGGGGGGGGGGGGGGGGGGGGGGGGGGGGGGGGGGGGGGGGGGGGGGGGGGGGGGGGGGGGGGGGGGGGGGGGGGGGGGGGGGGGGGGGGGGGGGGGGGGGGGGGGGGGGGGGGGGGGGGGGGGGGGGGGGGGGGGGGGGGGGGGGGGGGGGGGGGGGGGGGGGGGGGGGGGGGGGGGGGGGGGGGGGGGGGGGGGGGGGGGGGGGGGGGGGGGGGGGGGGGGGGGGGGGGGGGGGGGGGGGGGGGGGGGGGGGGGGGGGGGGGGGGGGGGGGGGGGGGGGGGGGGGGGGGGGGGGGGGGGGGGGGGGGGGGGGGGGGGGGGGGGGGGGGGGGGGGGGGGGGGGGGGGGGGGGGGGGGGGGGGGGGGGGGGGGGGGGGGGGGGGGGGGGGGGGGGGGGGGGGGGGGGGGGGGGGGGGGGGGGGGGGGGGGGGGGGGGGGGGGGGGGGGGGGGGGGGGGGGGGGGGGGGGGGGGGGGGGGGGGGGGGGGGGGGGGGGGGGGGGGGGGGGGGGGGGGGGGGGGGGGGGGGGGGGGGGGGGGGGGGGGGGGGGGGGGGGGGGGGGGGGGGGGGGGGGGGGGGGGGGGGGGGGGGGGGGGGGGGGGGGGGGGGGGGGGGGGGGGGGGGGGGGGGGGGGGGGGGGGGGGGGGGGGGGGGGGGGGGGGGGGGGGGCTACTGTCCTACAAACCTCTGCACTTGGAGGCCCAACAACGTCTACAAGAAGAAGGTTGTGTAGTAGACATCAAGCTCTTTTCTGGCGCTGTTGCCGGGGAGGCTAGGTAAGCGGCACTAACACCCCGTCAACTAAGCTCTTTTCTGGCACCGTTGCCGGGGAGGTGAGTGCTTGAAGGTATATCTTTAGATCTTGCAATCGAATCTTTTAGTTTCTTGTTTTATCACTAGTTTAGTTTATAAAAGAAAAATACAAAAAAATGGAATTGAGGGTGCCTCATATGCTTCATCTTTTTAATATCTTTTGTGAAAATGATGGAAAGGAAAATTGTGCCCAAGTGCTAGAAGAAGAATGCATTAAAATGTTTGGCACTAAATCTTTGAATGATGAGCATGATTGCAATGTTGTTAATATGAACTCTTTGAATATCCATAGTACTAATGACGATTGCACTAGTCATGATGAAAATGTCTCTTATAAGCATGTCAACTTTTGTGGAGTACATAGAGTTTGCAAGTACACACCAAAAAGGGAAGATAGATTTTGCAAGAGGCATAAGTATTTAGAAACTAAATGGTTGCAAGAAAGGCTAGATGCTTGTGCTGAAGATTTAAAATTTCTTTGCCATCCTTGTGAACTTTGCAATGAACGTGATCATTTAAATCTCCAATGGAAATTGTTTCATGATCGAATCATGTCCAAAAATTGCGATGAATTGATTTCCCTTGCACATCATAATGAACTTAGTTTGCTTGTGGGTTATGAAGAAATGAAATGTTTAACTAAGGATCTTCCAGAATTTGTCCTTGATAAAGTTCTTAATTTTGATCTAGAGGAAATTTATATGTATTGTGCAATGAATTGCATTGAAAATCCTTATATTGCCAATTACATAAAGACAAGAAAACAAATAGAAGATGAAGAGAATACTAATGAAAGGGAAGAGATTTCCCAATATCCTCCTATTCTTTCTTATGATGAATCAAGTAACGAGGAGGAGCTTTCTATTCAACCAATCTCATTAATAAGGAGCTCCAAAAAGAGGATTGAACCCACACATGATGCGAAGAAGAAAAAGAAAAGACGTAGAAGCAAAGGTAAAAAGGTATGCCTCCTGTTGGGGATATGACTATTGAATATGACCCGCCCAGGAGGGGCCGGGTTATCAATGGCGAATTATCTAAACAAAGCCCATGAGTATGCTGAAGATGGCGGTTCATGAAGTAGGCTTGTTAAAGGGCCCAAACCCGAAGGCGGCTTAAGGCCCGTAGGTGTAAACCGCCATGTATATGTAACTTGTATTGTAAGGCATGTAAGATAAGTCACCGGGCCGGGCACGTTTGTATGAGCCGGCCGGGACTCTGTAAGCCGCGGGGCATCAACCCATGTATATAAGGGGACGACCCGGCAGCGGCTTAGGGTAAGAGAGAACAGATCGAAAGCTAGGTCAAGCGGATTCGCTCCCTGGTAATCGAGACATAAGCAATACCACCTCAAACTGGAGTAGACCTTTACCTTCACTGCAAGGGGCCGAACCAGTATAAACTCCCGTGTCCTTTGTCCCGTTTAACCCCTCTAAGCTAACCTGGTGCGATGGCTCCACGACTAAGTCCTCACACTAGGACGTCCGCCGTGCTAAACCCACGACAGTTGGCGCCCATCATGGGGCCAGCGCATGGTGGTTTCGAGTTCTTACAGGGCAGCTTTGAAGGGATCAAGGGATACGCTGTGCGCCGGATGACCAAGAGTCGCCGCGGCAAGCTTTACATCGACGACGCAGGGTGGGGCCCCGAGGCCGGCTCAATCGAGTATGGGTACCGGGTCCCCTTCGGCGGAATTCACGTCTTCATCAGCAAGATCGGCGAACCGGGCCTTGAGTCGGACACATGCACCGACCTCTTCGAGACGGCTCAGCGTGCACGACCCGCCCGGGTTCAACCTGTCGTGAAGCGTGCCTTCGTTGGATTCATCCGTGGGGGAGAATTTGAGGAAGGATCCATGTCTGGCGGTGAAATGACCATCTATTCTGATGGTGAGTCGTCCACGGGCAAGACTACTTCGTTGTACCAATTGCAGGACGGCAGGCTTGGGGGCTGTTCCGATGGCGACAGTATTCCGGACCCCTATGAGCTGCCGAACCGGGTTGCGATCTTCATGGCCGGTACACAGTCAGTGCAGAATTCATCGACGGCAGCAGCAATGGTTTCCAGGTCAGTAGCGGCAACAATAGCCGGGGCAGGAGGCCCTGCGCGCCTGCCGGCTCAGCTCTTGTCCGACTTATTAGACGCTTTGACAACACTGCTGACAACGGCGGTTAACCCAGCAAACCAAGATCAACACAACGCGGAGGTTGCAAAATTGCGAGATCAGATAGCTCAAGCCAAGGAGGACCTGGCAGCCGAGGATGTGAGGATGACGGCGGAACGAGCGGTTCTGGAGGCTCAGGCACAACGGATCCAGGCTGATTCCTTCCGGCTCTCACTGGATCAGAACGCTTCGAACGACGTCATGAGGAGAAGACACCGGACTCGTCTGCCTCCGGTTTACGAGGCGAGGAACCTCTTCAACACTCCTGGTGCGGGGACCAGTGACCCACCAGGGGTAAAGCGGGCAGTAGCCATGCCTGGGACTGGAGCGCCGATTCAGCCACACATGACGGACCCGCCTCGTCAGAATAATATCCCACCGCAACACGTGCCAACACCACCGGGTCATTACTCTAACCCTTTGGACAACATGATCGCTGCGGCATCACGATTGGCAGCTCTCCCAGTTGAAGGCGAGTCTCCAACTGCGGTTGAAATGCAGAGGGCTAGAGAGCTCTTCAAACATCATTAGTGCAGCAGGAGGCTTATTCCTACAGTCGTGAGAGGATCCATTCAACCCCTTGCCCAAGCCGAAGTTATAGCAGACACATGGACTCCCCGGCGGTGTCAAGCAGCGAGCAGCGTCGTAACCCGCCCCATGGACATGACCCGCCCCATACAACTCAGGCCCTGATAGATCAGGATAGAGCACATCGCGGGGCTGAGTCGGCAGCTCAGAACATGGCTCGTCAACCGTGTCCGGTTTATCCGACAACTTCGGTGGAGTTAGGCGTGACTTCCAGATCCTTGGGAGTACCATGTTTAGTACCGGCTCTACGTAACGTACGTCTGCCCAAGGATTTCAAGGGTCCTCGTAAAGTGCCCAACTACGTCGCTGACTTACCCCCTGAAACGTGGGTTGAAAGTTATGAGATGGCGATGGAGTTATTGGACGTCGATGATGCTGCATGTGCTAAGTATTTCACCATGATGTTGGAAGGAACAGCTCGTACCTGGTTAAAGGGGCTACCAGCCAACTCTATTGGGTCATGGGCCGAGTTAAGGGACCAGTTTATCCAGCAGTTCAAAGACACGTGCAAGCAGCCTATGTCGATTGTAGACTTGGCTGCCTGTGTGCAAGAAGAGGGTGAGTCGACAACCCATTGGGTGCACCAGGTCTCAGCAATTCTGCACTCGTCGGATCGTATCAAGGCTGATTCGGCAGTCCTAATGTTGGAAAACAATTGTCATTTCATACCCTTGAAGCAAAGTTAGGGCAACTCAAACGCCACTGCAATGACATGGGAACGCTCATGGTAGCTCTGGTTAAATATGCCGACTCTGACAGTACCAAGGACCCCGAGTCTGATGAGGAAAAGACGGGTAAGGGAAAGAAGAGTAGCAGCGCCAAGGGGCAGCCCAATAACCCGGCGAGTCAAGGGAGCAGTGGTAAGCACAAGGCTGATAATAATTCTGATTTTGTGGCTAATACCAACACGCAAAATAATGGCCAGTGTCGTAAGGGAAAACCACCTCCTCGGACGGGAGGATCAGGGGTCAATCTTCAGCGGCTGTTGAATCAGCCCTGCCCAAAGCATGGCACGCAGGAATGACCGTCCAGTCACCTTTGGAAGGACTGCCATATTATGAAAGAGTTCAAAAATTCCAACTTGTTCCAAGACAATCATGGACCAGGCGGCGGCTCAGGTTCCGGCTCTTATGGACCGGGTCACGGTGGCGGTGGTTCTAATTCTGGCTTTCAGGGTCACCAAGGCAATCAAGGCAATCAGGGTGGTTATCATCAACAGTCCGGCCAGGGGAATCAGCAACAGCAGTCTGGATATCAAAGTAACCTGAAGCAACTGAATAGGGGGCAGTACCACGTCTTCACCACAAGTTTATGCAAGCGGGATCAGAAGCTTCATAAAAGGGCTGTAAACGCCGTTGAGCCGGCGGTTCCCCGTTACTTGCGATGGTTTGAGCAGCCCATTGTGTGGAGTCGTGAGGATCACCCACCCCGGGTTGACAATCCGGGTCACTTGGCTTTGGTGATAGCGCCTCAGGTTGGAGGATATAAATTCACTAAGGTACTCATGGACGGCGGTAGCAGCATCAATATCCTTTATTATGAAACCTTCCGTCGCATGGGGTTGACTGATAAAAATCTTAAGCCGCCAAACACTGTTTTTCACGGTGTGGTGCCTGGTAAGTCGGCATACCCGATTGGTAAAATAGCTCTGGAGGTTGCATTTGGGGATGAGCATGATTCCAGGTCTGAGACGTTGACCTTCGAAGTGGTGAAGATCAAGAGCCCTTATCATGCTCTGTTTGGGCGGCTGGCTTATGCTAAGTTCATGGCAAGGCCTTGTTATGTTTATCTGCAGCTCAAGATGCCGGGTTACAAGGGGACGATTACGGTGCATGGAAGCCGGAAGATAGCTTTGGAATGTGAGGAAGGTGATGTAGCTTATGTTGAGTCTGTCTGCGCAACAGAGGAGTTGAAGTTTGATAAAGACAATGTTGACCCGGCAGATATGACCTCTTTGAAAAATCCAACGACGGAGCATGACCCAGTTTTGAAGTTTAAGTCGGCAGACGACACCAAGCTGATTGATTTCGTTCCTGGAGATTCATCCAAGCAATTCAGCATCAGTGCTAATCTGGATCTGAAATAGGAAAGCGTGCTCATCGAGTTCATCTATGAGAACCGGGACATCTTTGCATGGAAACCTTCTGACATACCGGGTGTACCGAGAGAACTCGCTGAGCATACTCTCAATATTGATCCGAAGTTTAAACCGGTCAAGCAGTTTCTTCGTCATTTTAATGAAGAGAGGCACAAGGCCATCGGTGAAGAAGTGGCCCGGCTCTTGGCGGCTGGGTTCATCGTTGAAGTTTTTCATCCTGAGTGGTTGGCTAACCCGGTACTGGTGCTCAAGAAGAATGGCACTTGGCGTATGTGTGTGGATTACACAGACTTAAATAAGGCTTGTCCAGCTGATCCTTTCGCTCTCCCTCGTATTTACCAAATTATTGATGCTACGGCGGGTTGTGAGCATTTGAGTTTTTTGGATGCTTATTCTGGTTATCATCAGATCAAAATGGCAGTTAAGGACCAGGAGAAGACAACTTTCATCACTCCGTTTGGAGCCTTCTGTTATGTGTCCATGCCTTTTGGGCTCAAGAGTGCCCAGGCGACTTACCAGCGGTGTGTGCAAAACTGCCTTCATAACCAAATCGGGCGTAATGTTCATGCTTATGTGGATGACATTGTGGTGAAATCTAGAAAGAAGGAAACCCTGATTGATGATTTGAAGGATACCTTTGACAATCTTTGGGTTTATACGATGATGCTTAACCCGGCCAAGTGTGTTTTTGGTGTGCCAGCTGGAAAGCTATTGGGTTTTCTGGTTTCCAACAGGGGCATTGAGGCTAACCCAGAGAAAATTAAGGCCATCACTTCTTTGGCTAAACCGGCATGTGTTAATGATGTTCAACGTCTGGCAGGTCGTATTGCGGCTTTAAGCCGGTTCATAAGCCAGCTGGATGAAAAGGCTATACCGCTATACCAGATGATGAAGAAAACAAACCACTTCGTCTGGAGTGATGCTGCCAATCAAGCATTTGAGGATTTGAAGAAACAGTTAGCTGAGCCGCCCGTTCTGGCTGCTCCCATTGATAAAGAGCCGTTGCTGTTGTATGTGGCTGCCAACAGCCGGGCTATCAGTGTAGCTATTGTCATAGAGAGGAAGGAGACAGGCAAGGAATATCCGGTTCAGCGGCCGGTTTACTATATCAGTGAGGTTCTTATTGAGTCCAAATAACGATATCCACATTGGCAGAAGCTTGTGTATGGGTTTTTCATGGCTAGCCGGAAGCTTAAGCAGTATTTTCTGGGTCATCCTATCACTGTGGTTAGTTCTGCCCCCTTGGGGGACATCATTCAAAACAGAGAAGCCACAGGTCGGATAGCCAGGTGGGCCATTGAGCTTGGGCCTCATGGTTTAAAATATGTGCCCCGTACAGCCATCAAGTCTCAAGCACTTGTTGATTTCATGAATGATTGGACGGAGTTGCAGATGCCTGAGGAGAAGCCGGATAACACGTATTGGACTATTCACTTTGATGGATCCGGGCAGTTGGAAGGCTCGGGGGCTGGAGTTGTATTAACTTCCCGATGAGGTGATAAGTTTTCTTATGTTCTCCGGCTTATGTTCCCTTGTACTAACAATGCAGCTGAGTATGAGGCCTTGCTCCATGGTCTTCGGATGGCTAAGGAGATGAGTTTAAGCCGAGTGAGGTGTTTCGGCGATTCAGATCTGGTGGCTCAGCAAGTTTCTGGCACTTGGGATTCTAAGGATCCACTCATGGCGGCTTACCGTCGAGAGGTTGATGCTATTGCGGGTCACTTTAAGGGTTATCAAGTTGAACATGTTGATCGCAGGAAAAATGAAGCGGCCGATGCTTTAAGCCGGTTAGGGTCTCAGCGTAAACCGGTACCGCCTAACACTTTCCTGGATATTCTGCATAACCTTTCTGTCAAATTACCTACAGAGGAGGATCTGGCTATTCCTGACCCGAAAGCGCAACTCGTGGTGGTTCTTCATGCGATTCCTGATTGGACAGTCCCTTATCTGGCTTATATGACCCGGGGGCGAGTTACCTGAGGATGAAACTTTGGCCAGGTAGATAACCCGGCGATTTAAGTCAATGACTATCGTTCATGGAGAGTTGCATCATCGCAGTGTCACAGGGGCATTTCAACGTTGTGTTTCTCCAGAGGAGGGCCGTGAGATTCTGCATGAAATTCAAGAAGGTGATTGTGGCCATCATGCCGGCTCTATGTCCCTTGTGGCTAAGGCTTTTCGTCATGGGTTTTATTGGCTGACGGCTCACGCTGATGCTGAGGATCTAGTAAGTAAATGTGATGGTTGTCAGAAATTCTCCCGACGAGCTCACGTGACGGCTCAAGAATTGAGGATGATTCCAATTAGTTGGCCGTTCACAGTCTGGGGGCTTGATGTGGTTGGGCCTTTCAAAAGGTCCAAAGATAAGAAGACACACCTCTTGGTGACGGTTGACAAATTTACAAAATGGGTTGAGGCAGAGCCGGTCAGTAAATGTGACGTGGCGACGGCGGTTCAATTCATCAAAAAGGTGATTTTCCGTTTTGGATTTCCCCACAGTATCATAACTGATAATGGCACTAATCTATCCAAGGGTGCTATGAAAGAATTTTGTCAACGTGAGCATATCCGGCTTGATGTATCATCAGTGGCTCACCCCAGTCTAATGGTCAAGCCGAGAGAGCTAATCAGGAGATCCTAAGAGGCATCAAGCCCCGGCTTATGGTTCCCTTGCAAAGGACGCCAGGTTGTTGGGTGGAGGAGTTACCTTCTGTGTTATGGAGCATCAATACTACCCCCAACAGATCTATGGGTTATACACCTTTCTTCATGGTTTACGGAGCAGAGGCAGTTCTCCCCAGCGACATCCGTCATGACTCGCCCCGAGTGGCGGCTTATGTTGAAGCTGATAATGAGAAGGCGCGTCAGGATGCACTTGACTTGTTGGATGAGGAGCGTGACCTCGAGGCGGCTCGTTCGGCAATTTACCAACAAGATCTACGCCGTTATCACAGCCGCCGGGTTAAAACCAGAACCTTTCAAGAAGGTGACCTGGTGCTCCAGCTTATCCAGGATCAGACGGATATGCACAAGTTATCCCCACCTTGGGAAGGACCCTTTGTGGTCAGCAAGAATCTGAACAATGGCTCATACTACCTTATCGATGTTCGGGAACACAAGGATTCACGTAAGTCGGAGGAGGAGACCCACCGGCCGTGGAATATTGCTCATCTTCGGCCTTATTATACTTGAGCCACCGGCTCTTACAATGTACATACCTTGACAGTGTATATATTATGATGATTATAATAAAGCCGGCATCCCTGATAAATCAGGGCCTCTGTCGTTTCATTTCACGAATAATGAGTCTTTTTATTACAGAAAGATCACTTGGGAGCTTCCTGTTCAAACATAGGTGTATTCACCAAAGAGAACATAGCGTTACTACCCTCTTGATTGGCGCAATGCCACAATTTTGGTCACTTGGGGGCTTCCTGGTCGTATTCGAACCATAGCTATGAATATCCCTCTTGATCGGCGCAATGCCACAATTATGGTCACTTGGGGGCTTCCTGGTCGTATTCGAACCATAGCTGTGAATATCCCTCTTCGGCGCAATGCCACAATTATGATCACTTGGGGGCTTCCTGGTCGTATTCGAACCATAGCTGTGAATATCCCTCTTGATCGGCACAATGCCACAATTACGGTTATTTGGGGGCTTCCTGGTCGTATTCGAATCATAGCTGTAAAACATCCCTTTTAACCGGCTCAATACTAACACTTATGGCCTTTGAATATCCTTCTTGGTCCGGCTTATATTTGGTTTGGTGGCCTTTGAAGGCCTCGTTTTCTTGCTTGATTTGTTTTTTGGAACATTTTCTAGATTTATCTTGACGTATGATTTAACAATGATTCAGGCCACGTAGCCTCAATTATTACAGCTCATATTTGAGCACATCTGAGGTTCATGATAACCCGGCCTGGCTTTCGACGATATGTCGCCAGTAGATGATGATATTAAGTACTTGGGAGTTCTGTCTCCTAAGTTTTGGGTTATCACCCTAACTGCTTTGATATGGTAATTCGGCAGTGTTTAAATTCATATCACAGGTATGATATTTTTTATATATATTCAATCATGATTAAACTGGCCCTGGCTATGACCTATTTCGGTTGCTAGTGGTTTATATAGGGCATTATGACCCGCCCCGCGGTATACCGCCGGGGCACTTGTGATTTATTTGTGTGCGGGATAATGATAAACCTCCTCTGCATAAATCGATGTTATCATAAGTATCACAAGATAGTTCTTCAGATGGCAGGTCAAGCATTGTTGCACAAAAGGAAAAACGTGCACGATGGCATGACATATCAAAGTTTTACTAGCCTATTACATGACTCAATGAGTCTAAAGGATCAAGTATTTTTCATAAAGTTCAAATATTGGAACCGCCCGGCGGTTCACTCTTCTTGGCCGTGCTGACTTGAGGCTTCTGGATCATCCTGTGCCGGTTCTTCGTCTTCTTCCGCCGTCTGGAAATTTGGTGATGACCAATCGATGCCACATAAAGCTTGAAATTCAGCCTCATCATCTATAAGTTCAGACGGCTCAACTTCAGGGGCAAAAGTATGCTTATGGATTGGGGGGATTAGATCCATCACTTTATAAGCCAACGTCGGCATCTTCTGATTCTCCATACTGTAAGCCGGATGATATTTTGACAGGTCCGTTTCATTGGCAATCAGACTGGCCAAAGGACGTATTTCTTTCACACAGGCAGCAAAGTCCTTTTGATCAAATGAAGTGCCGTCTTCTTTCAAGCTTGGATATCCAGTAGCTACCTCAGACGGGTCTAGCTCTGGTAACCATGCCTTGGCCCGGCTCAAAGCCGTCACAGCACCGGCTCTTGCAGACGACCGCTTCATCTCATCTATCCTAGCAGGCAGCACAGAAAGTTTTTTCAAAACATCTATCAAGAGAGTAGGTGCTTCATTAGTCGAAGAAATTGTAGCCAGTGCACGCTGAGCTCCAGTGTATAGCTGTTCGACAAGGGTGTAAATAGCCTTGAGCTTCACAAGCATATCTTGGTTAAGGTTGCTGCTCCTGGGACCTGAGTAAATCACAGATTGGTTAGAGGCAGTTTATACTCTCAAGAAAAGGATTCACCTTTGATGGTTAGCAAGGCAACTCACCAAACATAGAAGAAACCATCTGGGATACATGGCGCTTTAAACCGGTGAGCTCAGTGGTCACCTCTTGAAGAGCCGCCTCCGCTTTTTTAGCTCTCTGTGTCAACACAGTCTTTTCTTCAGCCCAAGTGTTTTTCTCCGCCTCAAAACTGGTCTTCAGCTTTTCCGTTTCAGCTATGCTAAACTGGAATTTTGACTCAGCTTTCCGGGTCTTAGATTCCTGATTCTCCAGCCGGGTCTTTGCATCAGCCAATTGTGATTCAAGTTCAGCAGTGGCGGCCTGTATGAAGCATAGAATTGTCAACACATTCACATCAGGGATACAGGAGTATAAGTCCCAAGTCTTTTGCAAACAACAACACTTGGCACTTGGGGGCTAATGGGGGGGGGGGGGGGGGGGGGGGGGGGGGGGGGGGGGGGGGGGGGGGGGGGGGGGGGGGGGGGGGGGGGGGGGGGGGGGGGGGGGGGGGGGGGGGGGGGGGGGGGGGGGGGGGGGGGGGGGGGGGGGGGGGGGGGGGGGGGGGGGGGGGGGGGGGGGGGGGGGGGGGGGGGGGGGGGGGGGGGGGGGGGGGGGGGGGGGGGGGGGGGGGGGGGGGGGGGGGGGGGGGGGGGGGGGGGGGGGGGGGGGGGGGGGGGGGGGGGGGGGGGGGGGGGGGGGGGGGGGGGGGGGGGGGGGGGGGGGGGGGGGGGGGGGGGGGGGGGGGGGGGGGGGGGGGGGGGGGGGGGGGGGGGGGGGGGGGGGGGGGGGGGGGGGGGGGGGGGGGGGGGGGGGGGGGGGGGGGGGGGGGGGGGGGGGGGGGGGGGGGGGGGGGGGGGGGGGGGGGGGGGGGGGGGGGGGGGGGGGGGGGGGGGGGGGGGGGGGGGGGGGGGGGGGGGGGGGGGGGGGGGGGGGGGGGGGGGGGGGGGGGGGGGGGGGGGGGGGGGGGGGGGGGGGGGGGGGGGGGGGGGGGGGGGGGGGGGGGGGGGGGGGGGGGGGGGGGGGGGGGGGGGGGGGGGGGGGGGGGGGGGGGGGGGGGGGGGGGGGGGGGGGGGGGGGGGGGGGGGGGGGGGGGGGGGGGGGGGGGGGGGGGGGGGGGGGGGGGGGGGGGGGGGGGGGGGGGGGGGGGGGGGGGGGGGGGGGGGGGGGGGGGGGGGGGGGGGGGGGGGGGGGGGGGGGGGGGGGGGGGGGGGGGGGGGGGGGGGGGGGGGGGGGGGGGGGGGGGGGGGGGGGGGGGGGGGGGGGGGGGGGGGGGGGGGGGGGGGGGGGGGGGGGGGGGGGGGGGGGGGGGGGGGGGGGGGGGGGGGGGGGGGGGGGGGGGGGGGGGGGGGGGGGGGGGGGGGGGGGGGGGGGGGGGGGGGGGGGGGGGGGGGGGGGGGGGGGGGGGGGGGGGGGGGGGGGGGGGGGGGGGGGGGGGGGGGGGGGGGGGGGGGGGGGGGGGGGGGGGGGGGGGGGGGGGGGGGGGGGGGGGGGGGGGGGGGGGGGGGGGGGGGGGGGGGGGGGGGGGGGGGGGGGGGGGGGGGGGGGGGGGGGGGGGGGGGGGGGGGGGGGGGGGGGGGGGGGGGGGGGGGGGGGGGGGGGGGGGGGGGGGGGGGGGGGGGGGGGGGGGGGGGGGGGGGGGGGGGGGGGGGGGGGGGGGGGGGGGGGGGGGGGGGGGGGGGGGGGGGGGGGGGGGGGGGGGGGGGGGGGGGGGGGGGGGGGGGGGGGGGGGGGGGGGGGAGAAAGGATTCAGACCCACTTTGCTGCAGTCTTCTAGATCTTCATTCAGAAGAGTCTTTGTCATTTCGGTGATCGCTTCATCAGTCAAACGCACGGAGCTGTGGCGCAGAGGATCCTTTAGGCCACATGTGTAAGTACACATTAAGCCGGGTCGACGGCTTAAAGGGATAATCCGCCAGGCAACCCAGCACCAAACCAAGTCAATGCCAGTTAAACCGTTTCCCAGCAGAGCCTTGACCTTCGCAATAGTAGGAGCAAGTTTTTTACATTCAGCAGCGGTAAGCTTTTCAGGAAGATGATGTTTTGTGTCTAGGCGTTGGGCACGATAACCCGGCAATGGATTCTCATCAGCCGGAGAGGCATCTTTGCAATAAAACCATGTCTGATTCCAATCTTTTGGGTGACTCGGCAAGTAAGCATAGGGGAAGATGGCATCTCTTCTTCGTTGAATTGAGATTCCGCCAAGTTCCAAGCTTGGTCCATTGATAAACTCGTTTTGGCGGTTTAAATAAAAATACTCCCTAAAGAGTTCAACGCTGGGCTCCTCTTGAAGGTATACTTCGCAGAAGACTTGAAAGTTGCAGATGTTTGACACGGAATTGGGTCCGATGTCTTGAGGATGGAGTTTCAAAAAGTGCAGAACGTCTCGGAAAAATTTAGAACCGGGTGGTGAGAAGCCCCGATTCATGTGATCAGTAAAAACAATGACTTCATCATCCTTTGGCCAAGGTCTTTCTTCGCCTGGATCAGGGGTGCGATAATGCATGACACTCTTTGCTGGCAAGTACCCGACTTTGACAAAGTCTTTCAAAGTGTTTTCAGTGACAATGGAGGGAACCCAGTTACATGAAGTGACTGTTTTCGGCGGCATTGCGAATGGAGAAGCCTAAAGGAAAGAAAATTTTTGCCGGTTCAAATTGATTCATTAAAGCCGGAAATAAAAAGCAGCAGTATATATTCAAAATGGCGGCTTAAATGGGGCCTAATGATATATGGGTAATTATAAGCCGATTATGTAAGCCGCCATGACAAGCACTGGAAGTCAAGATCTGATCAACATCAAATTTTACTAAGTGTTGGGACAAATAGGTTTCAACAGATTGGAGCTATAAAATTGGATCTGCAGCAGTTCAGAGAAATGAAATAAAATATAAACCTAAGGTGGCGGCAGCAGAAAAGTGGGGATGCTCAGATGAGATCTGTTGCAATGAGGATATGTTCTGATATTAAAAACCAAGTGCTAAAACTACTACCGCACAAGATTGGTGCCGTTTTCAGATCAAAACTATGCAATCTAAGAAAGAGAAGGAGGAACGGTGATGAACACCAATGAACAGGGAAGCCCTAAGGCAGATCTGTTAAGAGGAAAAGTGAAGACTTACCGACGCTGATGAACAGCGGAGGAGCGCCGCGAGGTTCTGATTTGTTCAGGGCGATGCAGCGGCCGGAGTCGAAGCAGTGGACGAAGGTCGACGGCGGCGGAGTTCGGGCGCGCTGGAGCGTTGCGAGGAGGAAGAGGAAGGCAAGAAGGCAAAAGGGGGAGAGTGAAAAGAGGACATGTGACCCTATTTATAAGGCTGGAAGGATAAGTGGCAGGTGCGGGAATCGAGGAGACAAGAAAATGGATACATGACGGCGCGAGCGCCTCGATTTTCGAAGGTTCATTAAAAGGAAAAGATTTATTAAGATTCGGACTATAATACTAATAACAGGTGACGTCATGGCGGGTCACCGCAATCTCAGGAGATGATGTCATGGCGGGTTACAATACAACGCAGGAAGATGAAGAAGGATTTTTCTAAGTATTGAAGATTGACATGAACAAGTTCAAATCAACCTGGGGCCTAATGTTGGGGATATGACTATTGAATATGACCCGCCCAGGAGGGGCCGGGTTATCCCAATGGCGGTTTATCTAAACAAAGCCCATGAGTATGCTGAAGATGGCGGTTCATCAAGTAGGCTTGTTAAAGGACCCAAACCCGAAGGCGGCTTAAGGCCCGTAGGTGTAAACCGCCATGTATATGTAACTTGTATTGTAAGGCATGTAAGATAAGTCACCGGGCCGGGCATGTTTGTATGAGCCGGCCGGGACTCTGTAAGCCGCGGGGCGTCAACCCATGTATATAAGGGGATGACCCGGCAGCGGCTTAGGGTAAGAGAGAACAGATCGAAAGCTAGGTCAAGCGGATTTGCTCCCTGGTAATCGAGACATAAGCAATACCACCTCAAACTGGAGTAGGCCTTTACCTTCACCGCAAGGGGCCGAACCAGTATAAACTCCCGTGTCCTTTGTCCCGTTTAACCCCTCTAAGCTAACCTGGTGCGATGGCTCCACGACTAAGTCCTCACACTAGGACATCTGCCATGCTAAACCCACGACACCTCCCAACTGATGTTGCTCCTATTACTCATTGTGATGATGATAATTGCTATACTATTGGTGCTATCCATACTATTAATGATGAGAGTGATTATGCTTATGATATGAAAAGGCCCAAGCTTGGGGATGCTATGTTTGATGAGAATGACATGTTTGAGAATTTATTTGCTGTAATTAATGTTTGTCCCAAGCTTGGGGATGCTATGTTTAATGAAGATGATATTTTTAGTCTCCCAAGTTTTGATGAGCAAATTTATTTTGATGATAGCATGCCTCCTATTTATGATGATTATATTGATGAAAGTGGGTTTGTAAGAGTGTCAACTTTAGGAAGTAATGATCCCACTATTTTGGAGGGTGTTGAATCTTATTGTGATAATTATGAAAGTGGATTTGGAGAGGTCATGACTTTATTTAGTGATGATTCCACTATTTTGGAAGAGGTTCCAATTGATTATGAGAACAAAGTTGCTATCTATGATGATTATTGTGATGACATGTATGCTATAAAGATTAATGATAACCATGAAACTTGTCATCTTGATTTTAATTTTCAATTGGATTATGCCTCACATGCTAGTTATTTTGTTGAGTTTGCTCCCACTACTATTCATGAGAAGAAATTTGCTTATGTGGAGAGTAATAAAAATTCTATGCTTGTAGATCATGAAAAGAATGCTTTATGTGATGGTTATATTGTTGAATTCATTCATGATGCTACTGAAAATTATTATGTGGGAGGAATATATGCTTGTAGGAATTTCAATAATATCAAGTTTCCTCTCTATGTGCTTAAAATCTTGAAGTTATTCTTGTTTTGCTTTCATATGCTAGTTGATTCTTGTTCCCATAAATTGTTTGCTCACAAAATCCCTATGCATAGGAAGTGGGTTAGACTTAAATGTTCTAGCCATATTCTTCATGATGCTCTCTTTATGTTTCAATTCTTATCTTTTATGTGAGCATCATTGAAATCATCATGCCTAGCTAGGGGCGTTAAACGTTAGCGCTTGTTGGGAGGCAACCCAATTTTGTTTTTGTTCTTTGCCTTTTGCTCCTGTTTAGTAATAAATAATTCATCTAGCCTCTGGTTAGATGTGAAGGAAATATGCCCTAGAGGCAATAATAAAGTTATTATTTATTCCCCCCCCCCCCCCCCCCCCCCCCCCCCCCCCCCCCCCCCCCCCCCCCCCCCCCCCCCCCCCCCCCCCCCCCCCCCCCCCCCCCCCCCCCCCCCCCCCCCCCCCCCCCCCCCCCCCCCCCCCCCCCCCCCCCCCCCCCCCCCCCCCCCCCCCCCCCCCCCCCCCCCCCCCCCCCCCCCCCCCCCCCCCCCCCCCCCCCCCCCCCCCCCCCCCCCCCCCCCCCCCCCCCCCCCCCCCCCCCCCCCCCCCCCCCCCCCCCCCCCCCCCCCCCCCCCCCCCCCCCCCCCCCCCCCCCCCCCCCCCCCCCCCCCCCCCCCCCCCCCCCCCCCCCCCCCCCCCCCCCCCCCCCCCCCCCCCCCCCCCCCCCCCCCCCCCCCCCCCCCCCCCCCCCCCCCCCCCCCCCCCCCCCCCCCCCCCCCCCCCCCCCCCCCCCCCCCCCCCCCCCCCCCCCCCCCCCCCCCCCCCCCCCCCCCCCCCCCCCCCCCCCCCCCCCCCCCCCCCCCCCCCCCCCCCCCCCCCCCCCCCCCCCCCCCCCCCCCCCCCCCCCCCCCCCCCCCCCCCCCCCCCCCCCCCCCCCCCCCCCCCCCCCCCCCCCCCCCCCCCCCCCCCCCCCCCCCCCCCCCCCCCCCCCCCCCCCCCCCCCCCCCCCCCCCCCCCCCCCCCCCCCCCCCCCCCCCCCCCCCCCCCCCCCCCCCCCCCCCCCCCCCCCCCCCCCCCCCCCCCCCCCCCCCCCCCCCCCCCCCCCCCCCCCCCCCCCCCCCCCCCCCCCCCCCCCCCCCCCCCCCCCCCCCCCCCCCCCCCCCCCCCCCCCCCCCCCCCCCCCCCCCCCCCCCCCCCCCCCCCCCCCCCCCCCCCCCCCCCCCCCCCCCCCCCCCCCCCCCCCCCCCCCCCCCCCCCCCCCCCCCCCCCCCCCCCCCCCCCCCCCCCCCCCCCCCCCCCCCCCCCCCCCCCCCCCCCCCCCCCCCCCCCCCCCCCCCCCCCCCCCCCCCCCCCCCCCCTTCTGAATGAAGATCTAGAAGACTGCAGCAAAGTGGGTCTGAATCCTTTCTGCAAGCTTAACCCGCCACCGGATGTGAGTCTCTAACCTTCTTTACTTTTATCTCATTAGTCAAATATTCTATTAACTCAACTTTGCTGACTTCCACAGGCTGAATCTGATTTTTGGAAGGCAAAATATGACCATGAAGCTGCCAAAAAGGCCAGGGCTGCCAAGAAAGCCGCCAAGAAAACCGCCAAGAGAACTAAGAAGAAATCAAGCACTTCTGATATGTTTGAACTAAATGACAATTCTGAGTCGGAGGTAGCCCTTGACTCCCGTGGCTCCTTTTTCAATTATCTTATTGACACTGATTATTGTCAGGATGACACGGGGCCAGCCAAGCAGTTGAAGAAGAGGTAATAATTATTTCCTCCAACTCAGAGCCTTTGCCAAGACAGAAATTTCGATGAGTAACCCGGAAAGTACGGTTTTCACACCCCTTAGCTCATTTGGATCCTCACTTTCTTTTGAAGCAACAGCAGCACGAGAACCGGCGTCAGACTCGGAACAGCGGAGGTGAAGAGTTATCCTCCGGCTTACCAAATACTCCAGCTCGTCGGGAACGTCAAAACGAGGTCCTTCCGAACTTAAACTCTTTTTATCCACTGGCGGGTCTCATTCGCCAGCCGCTTAATTCTTCCGATTCAAATTACTAGGAGATTTCTCGCTCTTCCTCCGGCGATTCATCACAGACCCAATTGCCGGCTTTCAAGACTGCCCCTGGGTAATAACAATTTCTTTATCTTCTACCTCCTTATGTTCTTAAATGTGTACTGACTTGTCATAACTCATGCAGTGGCCAAGCAAAACCTGGTAAGAAGGTGAAGGTGACCAAGCCGGTTGAAGATCCTAAGGTCCATGAACTGGAGCAGCAAGTCCCAGCATCAGATGTTTCTGAGAAAATCGGAAGAAACTGTTCATGACATCCCACCAGAAATCCCTGACCTCTCTGACGACCAAACAAAACTCCATCCTTTGAATACTGAATCATCAAGCCCACTCAAGCCGTCAGAAACTCATGCTGATGATGTTATAATCACTGGCACCGGCTTTACAGAACCAGCAAATCCAACTATCTTGGCCAAACATTCCGCTAAACAAGAATTCATTGAAAAGCGGAAAGTGAGATTTGATGTCACCCACTATTCTCAACTGAGTGGTAGCGAACTACTCTCTAGCTATCTCAACCAAATACACACCAGCCGTGATCTTGAGATTGATATGGTGAAGCAAATGCATCAAAAATATGAGGTATGAACTCCTGCTTAAATAAGTTATGTACATCCTGCCAGCCCCCAAGTCGACTGGGTATGATAAGATTGAATATGCTGTAGACTTAGAATAATCCATAAACATCTGTAGTATAATCCTTCCAAGGCCGGCTGTCACTATTATAGTTAAACCGGATTTAAATAATTAGTATTGCATCCGTAGTCCCCAAGGGCCGGTTTAATCAGCGTGAATGAGCCGATCCTATTTACCATTGTTTATAAAAGAGAGCTTATCTGTGTAGCCCCCATGAGCCGGCTGTTATTGTTTCTAACACAACTGGGTCATCATAGTAAAAAGAGACACAAGCGATATGCATTAGCCCCCAAGTGCCAAGTACTCTTGCTTGCAAGGTGCTTGGGACTTTACTGATATGAGTCGTTTGCATGAAGAATGTTTCGGCAGGCATTAGCCCCCAAGTGCCAAGTGTTGTTGTTTGCAAAAGACTTGGGACTTAT
>JAAAWM010009266.1:0-21275 GCA_036873465.1 Thinopyrum obtusiflorum | reverse complement strand
TAATTCAACCGGTGCAATCTCTCTTTTCAAGTAATCCTTTCAATGGTATATCTTTTGAGTGGGCCCTAACCCACAGGTCTTTTCCCAGGATCTTACCTGACTCTTCCAATTTTTCCGGAGCTTCTCAAATTCTTTTCTAAAGTTTGACGTAAGAATGATTTTCATCAGTCAGATGTGTTTCTCCAAGATCTCTCAATTTCCTTTTCATCATTGGCTCAACCTTTCCAATTTTAATTCCAGAGTACCTCAATAAATCATGGTGGTGTTTCTCGTCGTCATTCTCAGATTGGAAGACCGAAGAAGATTTTTCTCTCAATCTTGCTCCATTCTCTTCAAGATTCGTGATTCTAGCTTGTTGCCATCCTCTCATAATTGTTTTTGATTGTGAGAATTCTTTTCACCTATCCAGAGCAATTCAAGATTCTTTTCAATTTGTGTCTCCGGAGCCCATCATTTCGGAAGACTTATCCATTCTCAGACTTCAGTTATCACTCTCCAAATCTTACCGGGGCTTCATTCAAGTGATCTCTAATCAGTTCGTGATCCCTCCGTTCTCATGGATCTGAATTCTCTCATGTATCTTCGTTCATTTGTCAATTCTTACCCGGTGATTCACCCCTTTATTTCGTTCATCTCCAATTCTTACGATGGTTCGTGCAAGATTTCTCTTTCTTCTTTATCTTACCAATTCATTTGTTGTTTCGATTCCACCGGTGGTTCGTTGAAGACCTTCTCAAGTTTATGTTATATCTCTCCTAATCTTTTCTACGAGAATAAGTAATATGTCAAATCCGTTGTTTGTCATCAATTTAAATTGGTGAAGGATAAGCATAATGTAATTCTTATTCTTGTTTCATCCAAGGGATTAATTCCTTATTCCGGAGGTTCATCTTATCACATTCTCGGTTCGAAATGCCTTATCTTTTCTTTTCCCGGAGTTCCAGGCTCTCTCAATTTTTCTCATCATGAAGATCCATATAATCATTGCAAGCCTTCACCTTGTGTTTCAACTTCTCTTTCATTCCGTTTGATCATTTCTTTTATTACCGGAGTTCGTCATGGAGGCTCTACATGTTGGTTCATCAAGGACATAATTCCTTCTCGAAGTGTCCATCGAGATTATTTTCAGAGGAGCTCAAGCATTCTTCATCTTGCAATCTGGAGTGCAATTCTTTCAACCGTACCATTCGAGGTGGTATTATGTCATTCTTGATAATTTGAGTTCATGTCTCATGATTCCCATGTTGTTAAGAATGGGATATTTTAAATCCATCATCTCGTCACTTGAGTTATCTGGGGTTATATTTCACCTAAAGCCTTCCCTAAGGATTCTTGCTATCTATGGTGCTTATAAATGATCCAATTTCTTCTTTTATCCTTCCGGTGAACAAGTTTTCTCGTCTTCTTGTTCATATCAATCCAATTTTTTTTTCATGAGTGGCAGAATTTCACCTCATAGTTTTGAGTTGTTCTCCATAAGCCCACTACAAGCTTACTCTCTTTGTTGTTGGTTTTCCCAACAACTCCGTTCGACCCTTCTCCTAAAGATGCCTTTTCAAACTCTTTTGTGGTAGAAGTTATCAACTTCTTCTCCATTCTCTTATTTCAATTATCCATCCTCTATCCTTTCGTTGCAGAGGCAGTGTTTTGTGATTTCATCAAGTATCCTCTCTTCTTGTCAAGCTTATATTCTTTACCTTCCTTTTCCTAACGGAGTGTCGTGCCCTCTCTTCAAGTTCTCTCATCTTATCAAGTTTTGCCTCCCTTCTCAGATGGAGTGCTGTCCAAATTATATCATTCTTAATCCTTCTCTATCTTGTTTGAACCGGAGTGTTTTCAATATATATCTTGCCTTTCAACCTTAAGGTTTTTTCGCAATGTTCTTTGTCCCTATTTTCTAACGGAGTGTTTTCAACTTTGTTCATCTCCGTTGCTTTTTTCTTTCATTTGTTCAACCTCTCAAGGTTCTTTGGTTTCACTCGTTTGTCAAAGAAGCAACTTAGTTTTACCTCTTATCTTTCTCTTCTGTTTTCCCTCCGGTGCCATTCTAGATCTCGGGACGAGATCCTCTCGTAGTGGTGCCCCCCCCCCCCCCCCCCCCCCCCCCCCCCCCCCCCCCCCCCCCCCCCCCCCCCCCCCCCCCCCCCCCCCCATCTTGTCATGTCATCATGTGCATTGCATCATCATGTTTTAAAACTTGCATCTGTCCCGGCCTCCTCGTTCCGTCCATTGTCCGTTCTGAGCCCAACCACACTTGCACGCGCCCGCGGCATGTCCGAGATATTATTTTATAAGTGGCCGGAGAATGTTCTCGGAATGGAATGAAAGTTGGCACGCGGTCTTATTATAGTGTAGATAGACCGCCTGTCAAGTTTCATCGCATTCGGAGTTCGTTTGACGCCCCAACGATTAACTATAGCGGCATTATAGCAGGTCTAACGTCGGACGTTTTTTGTCTCCGGAAACAGATGTCGGGCCCTCTCTCTCTCTTCTTCCCCTCGCAGTCTCGCCACAACCCACCTAGTCCATCCCCCTTCCCCTCTTCGCTTCCGGAGTTGTCCGATGTGACCGCACGGTCCGAAACCCTCTCTGCACAGTGCATCGAACCCCTCACGTGCGTGTCCGAAATTGTCCCGGACCCAACCCGGGCAGTCGTCACCGTTGGATCCTAATCATCCCCAAATGTTTACAAAACGTCACCATTTTCTTATTTGGACTTCCTAGCTATTTTATTCGCGATCGTTCATTTGCGATCGGAGGGACGATATACCCCTAAGTCTAACCCATTTACTATATATAGCTAGTCTAACCCTAGACGAAATCCCAAATTTCTAGGGATCCATCCCACCGCCGCCACTCTCTTCATCGGATTCCACACCGAACCAGCAGCATCCCCTCCCGATCCAAAATTCCTCCCAGTCTTGTTTTCCCCAACGAGCTAATCACCACAGCCTCGCCTGACCTACCCCTCGTCCCCGTACGCTGTCCTCCTTCGTGCCTGATCTGGTCACCCGCAGCTCCCGCGCGCTTCCCTGCCCGAGTCGCCAGGCCAGACTCCCTCGCCCTCCTCCCTTGCTCGCCCTTTCTTCCTCCTTTTCTCTCTCTTACTTCCCGATCTCTCTCTGTTTTGAGCAGAGCACTCCGCCGCCAAGGACGCCAAGTCTCGCCCCGTGCTCGGCATGTCTTGAGCCACCCAATGTCTTCCTCCTCGTCGACGCTGCTCCGGCGAGCAGTACCAGGACGCCGCCGTGGGCACCAGGGGCTCCCACGTGCGCCTCCACTACCTTCATGCCCGCAAATCGCCGCCGTTTCTGGCTGCCTCGTCAGCCCGTCGTTCAAGACGAGTACTACCAGGGGCTCTTGACGCCTTGCTTCATCGCCACCTTGCGAGCATGCCAGCGCCCTCCATCTCATCCCGTCCCGCTCGCTGGTAATGCGTCGTCGCTCTGCAACGAGCGTTGACTCCGCTCGCGTGCACCACTTCTTCTCCGCATCGCCATGAACCTCCTCACTCGGCCCGCCGCGTCCCCCCCCCCCCCCCCCCCCCCCCCCCCCCCCCCCCCCCCCCCCCCCCCCCCCCCCCCCCCCCCCCCCCCCCCCCCCCCCCCCCCCCCCCCCCCCCCCCCCCCCCCCCCCCCCCCCCCCCCCCCCCCCCCCCCCCCCCCCCCCCCCCCCCCCCCCCCCCCCCCCCCCCCCCCCCCCCCCCCCCCCCCCCCCCCCCCCCCCCCCCCCCCCCCCCCCCCCCCCCCCCCCCCCCCCCCCCCCCCCCCCCCCCCCCCCCCCCCCCCCCCCCCCCCCCCCCCCCCCCCCCCCCCCCCCCCCCCCCCCCCCCCCCCCCCCCCCCCCCCCCCCCCCCCCCCCCCCCCCCCCCCCCCCCCCCCCCCCCCCCCCCCCCCCCCCCCCCCCCCCCCCCCCCCCCCCCCCCCCCCCCCCCCCCCCCCCCCCCCCCCCCCCCCCCCCCCCCCCCCCCCCCCCCCCCCCCCCCCCCCCCCCCCCCCCCCCCCCCCCCCCCCCCCCCCCCCCCCCCCCCCCCCCCCCCCCCCCCCCCCCCCCCCCCCCCCCCCCCCCCCCCCCCCCCCCCCCCCCCCCCCCCCCCCCCCCCCCCCCCCCCCCCCCCCCCCCCCCCCCCCCCCCCCCCCCCCCCCCCCCCCCCCCCCCCCCCCCCCCCCCCCCCCCCCCCCCCCCCCCCCCCCCCCCCCCCCCCCCCCCCCCCCCCCCCCCCCCCCCCCCCCCCCCCCCCCCCCCCCCCCCCCCCCCCCCCCCCCCCCCCCCCCCCCCCCCCCCCCCCCCCCCCCCCCCCCCCCCCCCCCCCCCCCCCCCCCCCCCCCCCCCCCCCCCCCCCCCCCCCCCCCCCCCCCCCCCCCCCCCCCCCCCCCCCCCCCCCCCCCCCCCCCCCCCCCCCCCCCCCCCCCCCCCCCCCCCCCCCCCCCCCCCCCCCCCCCCCCCCCCCCCCCCCCCCCCCCCCCCCCCCCCCCCCCCCCCCCCCCCCCCCCCCCCCCCCCCCCCCCCCCCCCCCCCCCCCCCCCCCCCCCCCCCCCCCCCCCCCCCCCCCCCCCCCCCCCCCCCCCCCCCCCCCCCCCCCCCCCCCCCCCCCCCCCCCCCCCCCCCCCCCCCCCCCCCCCCCCCCCCCCCCCCCCCCCCCCCCCCCCCCCCCCCCCCCCCCCCCCCCCCCCCCCCCCCCCCCCCCCCCCCCCCCCCCCCCCCCCCCCCCCCCCCCCCCCCCCCCCCCCCCCCCCCCCCCCCCCCCCCCCCCCCCCCCCCCCCCCCCCCCCCCCCCCCCCCCCCCCCCCCCCCCCCCCCCCCCCCCCCCCCCCCCCCCCCCCCCCCCCCCCCCCCCCCCCCCCCCCCCCCCCCCCCCCCCCCCCCCCCCCCCCCCCCCCCCCCCCCCCCCCCCAAGGGAAGCAAAAAAGAGAGTGGAGAGGTAAAACTAAGTTGCTTCTTGTACAAACGAATGAAACCAAAGAACCTTGAGAGGTTGAACAAATTGAAAGAAAGAACACAACAGAGTTGAACAAAATTGAGAGCACTATTGTAGAAAAGAGAAGGAAAACTTGATAAGATGAAAAGAACTTGAAAAGAGGACACGACACTCCGGTTAAAAGGATATACACGAAAATAACATGATCCTCACAACTCGAGATGATGAGAGAGAAGAGGAACATGACAATGCCTTCGGAAGAAATGAAGGAATGGAGTGGAATGAACGGAGGGAAACAAGATATTGAGAGAGCTTGCTTACAACAAATGCTAGAACGGGGTTGTTGGATTATCAACAACGAAAGGATAAGCTTGATGTGGGCTTATGGCAGACATCTCAAAATTATGAGGTGGCAAATTGGCAATCACGGAAAAAAGATTTGATTGAGAGCTAGAAAAGATAGAAAGCTTCTTCCACCGAGGTGACAAGAAAACTTGGATCATAGGTAATCATCACAAAGAGCAACATTCCCAATGGAAGGCTTTAGGTGAAATCTATACCAAGCAAACTCCAAGGAAGAAAATGATGGGTTTAAATATCTCATTCCTGAACTTGTGAATCATGAAACACAAAGAAATTGTGAAGAATAACATAACACCACCCCAAAAGATAAGGTAGAACGAATTGCACTTAGTAATGCAAGAAGAAGAAAGCTTGACCTCCTCGAAACAAGACATGTGTTGAACACCATGTTTATTTTAGAGTATAGCTTCGCGGATCTTAACTTCGAGAGAAAACTTGAAGAACAATTGAAGAATGAAAAGAATCCTTGACGAATCACCATGTTGAGCCTCCATGAAGAACTCCGGATAGGAAAATATAACATAAAAGAATTGAAGGTTTGAAGCGAACAAGATTGAAGCCTTGCAAATGATTAGATGGAGCTTCGCGATGATATAATTGAGAGATCTTGGTAACGCCCCGAGACCGATGTGCCAGTTGTCGTCCAGTTATTCGCCATCATTGCCATGTCATTCGCTTGTGTGTTGCATCTTGTCATGTCATCATGTGCATTGCATCATCATGTTTTCAAAACTTGCATCCGTCCGGGTCTCCCCGGTCCTTCCGTTGTCCGTTCTGAGTCCCCCCCCCCCCCCCCCCCCCCCCCCCCCCCCCCCCCCCCCCCCCCCCCCCCCCCCCCCCCCCCCCCCCCCCCCCCCCCCCCCCCCCCCCCCCCCCCCCCCCCCCCCCCCCCCCCCCCCCCCCCCCCCCCCCCCCCCCCCCCCCCCCCCCCCCCCCCCCCCCCCCCCCCCCCCCCCCCCCCCCCCCCCCCCCCCCCCCCCCCCCCCCCCCCCCCCCCCCCCCCCCCCCCCCCCCCCCCCCCCCCCCCCCCCCCCCCCCCCCCCCCCCCCCCCCCCCCCCCCCCCCCCCCCCCCCCCCCCCCCCCCCCCCCCCCCCCCCCCCCCCCCCCCCCCCCCCCCCCCCCCCCCCCCCCCCCCCCCCCCCCCCCCCCCCCCCCCCCCCCCCCCCCCCCCCCCCCCCCCCCCCCCCCCCCCCCCCCCCCCCCCCCCCCCCCCCCCCCCCCCCCCCCCCCCCCCCCCCCCCCCCCCCCCCCCCCCCCCCCCCCCCCCCCCCCCCCCCCCCCCCCCCCCCCCCCCCCCCCCCCCCCCCCCCCCCCCCCCCCCCCCCCCCCCCCCCCCCCCCCCCCCCCCCCCCCCCCCCCCCCCCCCCCCCCCCCCCCCCCCCCCCCCCCCCCCCCCCCCCCCCCCCCCCCCCCCCCCCCCCCCCCCCCCCCCCCCCCCCCCCCCCCCCCCCCCCCCCCCCCCCCCCCCCCCCCCCCCCCCCCCCCCCCCCCCCCCCCCCCCCCCCCCCCCCCCCCCCCCCCCCCCCCCCCCCCCCCCCCCCCCCCCCCCCCCCCCCCCCCCCCCCCCCCCCCCCCCCCCCCCCCCCCCCCCCCCCCCCCCCCCCCCCCCCCCCCCCCCCCCCCCCCCCCCCCCCCCCCCCCCCCCCCCCCCCCCCCCCCCCCCCCCCCCCCCCCCCCCCCCCCCCCCCCCCCCCCCCCCCCCCCCCCCCCCCCCCCCCCCCCCCCCCCCCCCCCCCCCCCCCCCCCCCCCCCCCCCCCCCCCCCCCCCCCCCCCCCCCCCCCCCCCCCCCCCCCCCCCCCCCCCCCCCCCCCCCCCCCCCCCCCCCCCCCCCCCCCCCCCCCCCCCCCCCCCCCCCCCCCCCCCCCCCCCCCCCCCCCCCCCCCCCCCCCCCCCCCCCCCCCCCCCCCCCCCCCCCCCCCCCCCCCCCCCCCCCCCCCCCCCCCCCCCCCCCCCCCCCCCCCCCCCCCCCCCCCCCCCCCCCCCCCCCCCCCCCCCCCCCCCCCCCCCCCCCCCCCCCCCCCCCCCCCCCCCCCCCCCCCCCCCCCCCCCCCCCCCCCCCCCCCCCCCCCCCCCCCCCCCCCCCCCCCCCCCCCCCCCCCCCCCCCCCCCCCCCCCCCCCCCCCCCCCCCCCCCCCCCCCCCCCCCCCCCCCCCCCCCCCCCCCCCCCCCCCCCCCCCCCCCCCCCCCCCCCCCCCCCCCCCCCCCCCCCCCCCCCCCCCCCCCCCCCCCCCCCCCCCCCCCCCCCCCCCCCCCCCCCCCCCCCCCCCCCCCCCCCCCCCCCCCCCCCCCCCCCCCCCCCCCCCCCCCCCCCCCCCCCCCCCCAGAGGGGTATGCAACGGAGAAGCTTTTCTGGTCACAATTTGGCGCATCAAAGCGCCCTCTGTTGCTGAATGAACAGATGTCCCAATGGGCCGAGCTTCATAGGATATCCGGCACTGCCATGAAGAACGTCATAATCCGGCTGTGGCCGACTGAGTCTATTCCGAATAGCTACTTCGGCTTGGTGCAGCGGCTTGTTAATGCGGCGCCACGTATCGACGCTGTTAAGCGGTCGGCATGCATTGAGGGTGCACGGATGGCCTTTGCCCGTGTAAAGACATACTGGGGGAAGATGAAGGCCATCGATGTTGCGGCGAAGAGTCCACCCAAGGGCAAGGATCATCACGCACCGGAGCATTATTTTGAGGACGTCTTGGAGGCTGCCCGCTTGATAGAGGGTCAATGCTCAAAAGGCATAATATTCGAGTGAACTCTGTACGAATTGTAAAAGACAATTTTTATAATCAGTCTATATTTTAGTTTTGCCTAAAGGCTTTTGTTCCTCCTGTGCGGCCGTTTGTATATGATCTGGAAGTTTTCCAGTCATCGGCTTCAGCCCCCTCGTAGGAAATACGGGGGTGTTCGGAAAAGCATATGATCACTCTTGACCCAACGTCTTGGTCCGTGAAGGAGGTGTCAATGCAGCGAACCAGGCAACCGGACTATAGGGCGTTAACACTTTCATTTAGCCATAGGAGTTTTATGGTGGGTCTACGATATAGCCCCTGGTATGTACGCGGCTTATTCTCGTATGATGCGTTTACATATTTGACCTGGGAGAGGTCCTTCGTGTGACACGGAAGGAACCGCGAAAGATTCCAATAAGTCATCGAGTGGTTGACCAGCTCTCGCCGCATCATGACAGTCAGTTTTCGGCTTTCTCAACTGAGCTGCTTAGCCAGGTTAACCGGAAGCACAATCACAGTAGTTCTCCCTTTACTACCTTAGCCGATATAGCGGAACATAAGGTAGCAAGCACAGGAGCCGGGCAACCCAACTATTGACCCAAGACATGATTCGGAGCTGATGCATATAAGGCCAAACTCGCGATGCCGAAGTACGCTATAGAGCTGTTCGGACTTGTCGGCAACTCGTTTTGTTCCCATACTGAGCCCCTGGCAAGTTATGCCGAGGTGTATGTTTGAAACAACCGTAGGGGCAATAACTCGGTCTTTTAGAAAAGAGTGGATTATTTTTACCGGGATCTAAGTGATGTTCCAATCGTTTATATAAATAACGAAGCCATACCCTGGCTATTTTACATGCCAAGGGTGGAAGGCTGAGGATAAAGGTACTTTACAGGCTCAAAATACTGAGTACGGTCTACAAAAATTTATTTTGGACCTCCTGTCGCACGTCTGCGTCGCCTGTCCTCAGTTAGGGTATTCCTTGACGGAAATGACTTTTGGATGAGTGTATGAATCCGAACTCTGATAGAGCCCGTGAGTGACCAGCCTTTGAGCCATCTGTAGAGAAGATAGTAAAAAAAGGAAAAATAGTTAGGAAAACAAGAGAGTTTATGGGACTGCTTGTAGGCCTATCCTTATTGTGCTTCCGCCGATGCCCAGGGTATTTTAAGTGCATAATTATGTATGCGTGGAACCGACTTCGCAGGCATATTAGGCGAGCGGCGGAAGCCGAATTGCTAGTCCAGTATGGACATTGACCGGTCGCGTTGAACGGAGACCGGCGGCACCCTGGCTGATGAGGTATGCGGTGAGGTGAGGCCGCTTTGTAGTTTGGCTGAGGTATCCATAGTATGATATTCTGTATGGGGGGAGTTTTCCGTGCATTCACCTCTAGGGGTGTATGTGACATATACCATGTTTACTGTTTTTACTTCGGGAGGAAACTGCTTCTGTCCCCCGGTGTTCTGTTGGTGAGTCTCTTCGCCGTCGCTATCACCGGGCGGCCCCTTCTCCTTGTGTCCGGCATTCAACTTGCCGGCCTGTTTGAAAACCCAACTGCTTCTATTAGTGTGATTAGCTGGTTTATTGGGGTGGCCATGACCCTGGCAGGGCCTGTCCAATATTCTGTCTAAATTGGATGGTCCGTCCCTTTTTGCCGTGAACGGCTTTTTTTATGGCAGGGTCTGGGGCCGCTGAATCCAGCATTGACCGCTGTGTCACGTGTTCCCTCATTGTTATTGAGGTTCTTGTTTTCATTGCGTCGTGGCTTCCCATTGCCATCCCGGACTTCGGAAGTGCCTGGGTCATTGGCGCTATTGCTTCTACAAGCGAGCCAGCTGTCTTCTCCCGCGCAAAAGCGGGTCATCATAGCCGTAAGGGCTGACATGGATTTTGGTCTTTCCTGACCAAGGTGGCGGGCGAGCCACTCATCCCGGATGTTGTGTTTGAAGGCCGCTAGGGCTTCTGTGTCAGGACAGTCTACGATTTGGTTCTTTTTAACTAAGAACCTAGTCCAGAGCTTCCTTGCGGACTCCCCGGGCTACTAGACAATGTGACCTAAATCATCGGCATCCGGTGGCCGGATATATGTACCCTGGAAGTTGCCGCAGAAGGCATCTTCCAGATCCTCCCAGCTGCCAATCAAGTTTTAGGGTAGACTGTTTAACCAGTGCCGAGCTAGTCCTCTGAGTTTTAATGGGAGGTATTTGATGGCATGAAGGTCGTCTCCGCGGGCCATATGGATATGGAGAAGGAAATCCTCAATCCACACCGCGGGATCGGTTGTTCCATCGTATGATTCAAGATTTACGGGTTTAAACCCTTCAGGGAATTCATGATCCATCACCTCATCAGTGAAGCAAAGGGGGTGTGCGGCTCCTCTATATCGGGCCACAACGCGATGTATCTCTGATGGAGTTCGTCTGCGGTTTTCAGCCCGGGCGTGACTGGGTTCGGTATGTCCGAATAGATTGCTGCTTGTTGAGGTGCGTCTTTGCGATCCGTGGATCGATCTGGTATATCTTGTTCTGCTGTCCAGGTCCTGCCGAGTGCCGTGTTTATACTTTCGGGCTGCTTTATATTTGTTTTCATGCTCTGGTGGTATAGGCTGATGTTCGGCTTGAATTGCCGCTTCCTCCTGACCACGTAGTGGTCTGTTAGCCGTATTGCGCGAGGGAGGTATGGACTTCGGTGCATCCTCATCAAACTAAGGCAGTAGTTTGTGCTTCGGGTAACTCTTGGCTAGGCGTTTGAGGCCGTATTCTTTGGCTGCTAGGACATCAGTCCATCTGTCATTGAGCAGATCTTGGTCAGCTTGAATCTGTTGCCGTTTCTTTTCCAGGCTTCTTGCTGTGGCAATGAGCCAGCGCTTGAAGCGCTCCTGCTCGGAGGGTTCCTCTGGCACGATGAATTCTTCGTCGCCGAGGCTTGTCTCGTCTTCGGAGAGCAGGAGATAATTGTCATCCTCCGAATTGTCATGTGTGGCCTGTTCATCAGGGCTAACTTGCCCGTTTCCTGGTTCCCCCTGTTCGGAACTTGCCTCAACAGGGTCTTCATCGTTTCCGGCATCTTCCGGAGTACTATTTACTCCGGTGCTAGCGTTGCTGTCTTTGGAACGACGTGACTTAGAGCAGCGTCGAGGACGCCGGCATTTATTCTGTGTCTCAGGAGTTTTATTCTCAACTGGATCTTTTTGGTCATCGTCATTGGTTTCTTTAGGTGTATCCACCATGTACACGTTGTACGAAGAATTGTCCATCCATCGTGCAGTGAATAGCGGATTTTGCTTTTGCTCCTCATCAGCATCGTCGTCCATACCATCGATGTCTTTGGAGCCGTAATCAAGCGTGTCGGTTAAATCCTTGACCGTGGCTATGAAGTGGGTGGCGGGTGGGAAGCAAAATTCTCCATCGTCAGGCCCTAGTTCGAACCGGACATAGTTCGGCTGTGGGTCCCCCGCCAAGGACAGGTTCTTTAGTGAGCTTAGCACATCACCCAAGGGCGAGTGCTGGAAGATGTCTGCGGCGCTGAACTCGCAGATCGATAAACGATCAAGTTCGGCATCCGCGGACTCACATGGTTCAGAACTTACAACCAGAGACGAGTCCGGAGTTCCGGTGACACAGATATTGTGTGAGGTTAAGTCCATATGCGGCTCCAACGCCGGGGAATCTGTGGCCTCCGTGGTGGGGTTGAGCCTCCAGTCCTTGGATGGGCCGTATGCTCCGGCTCTAAGGCCAGAGCAGTTACATGAGCTATCTCCTGAATGCGGTCCGATGACAGATTTAGGTCATGTTCATCGAGGTGACCAGGAGCGGTCGCCGCGGTCTCGAATCCAGCGAAGATCAAATCTCCACGGATGTCCGCGACGTAGTTCAAGCTCCCAAGTCTGACCTGGTGGCCAGGGGCGTAGCTATCGATCTGCTCCAGATGGCCAAGCGAGTTGGCCCGCAGTGCGAAGCCGCCGAACACGAAGATCTGTCTGGGGAGGAAGGTCTCGCCTTGGACAGCATCGTCCCTGATGATTGAAGGGGTCATCAAACCTTTAAGGGATGGCACAGTGGAACTCTCAATGAAAGCACCAATGTCGGTGTCAAAACCGGCGGATCTCGGGTAGGGGGTCCCGAACTGTGCGTCTAAGGTCGATGGTAACAGGAGATAGGGGACACGATGTTTACCCAGGTTCGGGCCCTCTCTATGGAGGTAATACCCTACTTCTTGCTTGATTGATCTTGATGAATATGAGTGTCAGTGTCAAAACCGGCGGATCTTGGGTAGGGGGTCCCGAACTGTGCGTCTAAGGTCGATGGTAACAGGAGACAGGGGAAACGATGTTTACCCAGGTTCGGGCCCTCTCTATGGAGGTAATACCCTACTTCCTGCTTGATTGATCTTGATGGATATGAGTATTACAATAGTTGATCTACCATGAGATGGTAATGGCTAAACCCTAGAAGTCTAGCCTGTATGACTATGGTATTGAGTCTCTCTTTCCAGACTAAGTCCTCCGGTTTATATAGACACTGGGAGGATCTAGGGTTACACAAGGTTGGTTACAAAGAAAGGAATCTACATATTCGGTCGCCAAGCTTGCCTTCCACGCCAAGGAGAGTCCTATCCAGACACGGGTGCAGTCTTCGGTCTTCGTATCTTCACAGCCCATCAGTCCGGCCCATGGCTAACAGGCCGGACGCCCGAGGACCCCTTAGTCCAGGACTCCCTCAGTAGCCCCCGAACCAGGCTTCAATGACGAGGTGTTCGGCACGCAGATTGTCTTCGGCATTGCAAGGCGGGTTCCTCCGATGACGACTTCCAAGTAATATATTCGGCTTATAATTCAATGCCGCACCCCTCGGCTTCTGTGCACCTATGACTTCAGCTTCCACGTGTCAGGCGAATGCGGACGGTCAGGGTATTTTTGCAAATAACACCCCAGCCATGCTAGAAAGAGCATCTATTTAAAGAGATTGGGTCTCAGATCCATTCGGCACCACGCGGAGAAAATCCTCATAGATTGCCAGGAAAGACCATTCCAACATGGCTAACATTCCCAGCTCCTCCTCCCGTTCCGACCCAGAGAAAGGCGAGTGGGAGAGGTGCTCTGTGTCCCACAGTCAATTGGAGAAGTTGCGAACGCAGGGATTTCTCCCTCCTGCAGATATGGTCCCTGTTCGAGCGGGGTTGTCCTCCTTCAACGGCAAAACCCAGGCGGAGGATTTCCCCAATCCATCTGCAGGGGAACGAGTGTGCCTCGTCCCCTATTTGCTAAGGGACGTGGGATTTCCAATTCACCCATTCCTCCGAGGGCTTCTGGAATATTATGGCCTCCAGCTGCACAATTTTACCCCCGCCTCCATCCTGCATATCGTAGGCTATGTTGCCTTATGCGAACTATTCCTAGGTTGTGAGGCCCATTTTGATCTATGGAGAAAGTTATTTTGTCTTGTCCCGCGCAACCACGAGGGATCGATTTTTGAAGTTGGCAGAGCCGAAATATGGCGTATTGCTGAGACCGGATACCTATCCGGCACGCCGAAGAAAGCTTCCGAAGAGTGGACCTCTGGATGGTTTTACATCGAGGACGTGGTACTTCCAGATCCAGTACGGAGGGGTCTCCCCGAGTTTGCAAGTGTTCCTCTGAAGAAACACCACAGCTGGCGCCCTCGGAGCCTCGAGGAGGAAGATAGTGTGGAAGTCCGCCAAGTCCTGAGCAAGATCAGGACGCTTGCCCAGTTCGGATACACAATAGTCGAAGTGATGGTGACCTCCATAGTGCGGGGGGTCCAGCCACTTCAATACAGAGGACTTCCCATGTGGAACTACAATGGGGAAGATGACGCCTCCCGCTGCGGCAGGAAAGGTCCGGACACCCCTGCCACCCTAGCCAAAATATTGGCCGAACTATTCAAGGGTGAGGAAGAGGAGTTCTTGCGCATCACGCACAGAGAAGGATATTCCCTGTACAGCCCTCCTAGCTGGGTAAGCCCCCAACTCTTCTGCTTTACTCACCCCACTCCCTGAGCTTTGCTTCAATGAATATTAACCCGTCCATTTGTAATAGCATTGGCAAAAGATTTCCGAGGGGCTTCACAGCCCCGCCCCGCAGCCCGAGGGCCACAATCGGGACCTTGACCATCGATTTGAAGAGGATCCAGATATATTCATGGTGCTCGAGAATGGCGTGTTTTACCAGGCGAGCTACGACGGCACCGAAGTGCCCATCATCGCCGATTACCCTAATCTTCTCCCCGCTTCGCACGTAAGTAGTCAGGAGACATCTCCCCCGAAAGGGTTCCCTCATTCCGCCTCACCCACCGCACTGTCTCGTGCTTCGAAGGGGAGGCGTTCTACATACCGTGCTACTCCAGGAGCGACTCCGAAGAGAGCGGCTCCCGCACCGGGCAAGCCTTCGAAGAGGAAGGCAAATGAAGACACGGTCGGGCCCTCGTCAAAGAGGTATGGGTTTGCAAATACGTTTTCTTAATAGTCGCATCCAACCGTGACTTTCATGTTCGTCCTGCATCAGGAAAAGAGTCCGCCGGACTGTGTCCGTGGGTCCGGTCAGTAATACTATCAACAGCAAGGATCTAGCCTCAGCCGAGGGGACGGGGGCCGATATGGGAGTGACGCCGGACTGTCCTTCGGCCGAGGGCTCGGAGAATATGTCCGTCACCAACTCGGAAGTGGAGAGCGCCATGAATCATCGGCGCCGGAGGGCCATTTTATGAGACCCCTGCTTTTTGGAAGAGGCGTTTAATGCCTTCAGCTCGGCTGATGCATACATCCGAGCTGCTCGAGATGGGCTTAGCAGAGCCACAAAGCAACATTTAAAAGATGTGCAGGTAAGTTTACTGTGTCTCGGTATGATAACCGTATGCCAGTAGCCCTCGAGACTTAAAGTAGTTGGAACAACTGATTTGAGGATCGCTGCATGATCAGGTTCTGTCGGAGAAGAACGACGTGCTAGCCCAAGAGCTAGAAAAGTGCCGGACGCAGTTAAACGCAGTGACCGCCGAACTGGAAAAATCCAAGGCGGCGTCTTTCGGTGATATTTCCCTCCATCGAGAAACAGTTATTGCATAGCGACCGTGTTAACACTGCGGCTTTATCTCATAACAGGATCATCGGATCAATTGGAGGAAAAAGAGTCGAAAAGGCTGCATGCCGCAGGCGAGCGGGTTTTGACCCATGTCAGACAGGAGAAAAACAAACTCCAAGATGCAAACACCCAGCTGGGCGAAGAGCTGAAGGATGTGCGGGCCCAGCTAGCTGACTCCGTGAAGGAGAACAAAAAACCGCGAGGCGACATATTCAGTATGTGGCCGTAGCTGTGATTGCAGGTATATTGACGGGCCGTCCCGAAGAGGAGGTGTCCGGATCATCAAGTGATCTTCTGCAATGGCTGTCGCAGTTGCACGAGCAAGCTCGGCAGGCAATGCGGAGTGTAGCCAAGGCCTTATGGCCATCCGACTCTCCTCCAGGGAGTATGGAGAAGCTTGTAGAGCTGTTCAAGGGAGCGCGGCGGCGTATCCGACTATGGAAGATATCGGCCTGCCGAGAGGGTGCGCGAGAGGCCTGGGCCATGGTAAAAACGCGGTATACCAAGCTGGATCCAAATCACAAGGCCCGGGTCGGACCGCTAGGGTCAAATGGGGAAGAGATTCCCGTTAATTTAGTATACGACCAAGTAGAGGTGGCTGCTAGATATTCCCAACAGGATTGTAAATTAGACCGCCTGTTGGACGGTATAGAGGAGGAAGTTTTTAAGTCCTAAGTGACTATGTACTTTCCTTCTAGCTGGATTGTAAAACGATTGTCATGGCCGACCTTTTCGCTTCGACCTCTCAACCCGAAGGTGCCGAGTCTTTCCGAATACCTGAGCGGCAAAATAAACCGGGGTATGCGTGGAAACCAGGTGTAGGGGTCATATTTGCTTGAACAGACAAGTTGTATCCGGCTAGTTATGTTATATTACATTAAAATTGTAAGAAACATCTTCCAGAGAGAATAGTTCCGTTAAGGGTTCCTTTCCCTGGGTGTGCATGCATTTTATGTGCATGTCCGGACCGTGATGAAAAAATCACAGTGTGTATAACTTCTGGGGGTTCACAATGGAACGAGTGCAAAGACATCTTTAGTTCACCGACCGAATATTCCCTTAAGAACGCTAGCTTTCGGCTTCACCCAGTCTGAGGTACACATCTGGATGACCCGGCAGTAACAATCGCAGAGGTGCTCCCTTTATGCCCTAGCCGAACTAACGGGAACGTAGGGCATAAGAACAGGAGCCAGGCAACCCAGCTTGGCCAAAACTTAAGTCATATCAATGCATATAATGGCAAAGAAAAGGTACATATGGGAGAAAACGCATATGTGATGAGCTTGATGCTCGGGAAATAGTAATAGCAAGCTTCTGTCCAGGAAGCCCCCAGGTATAATGGACGTACATACTTGAAGATGTATGCGTCGGGGGTGCACGGTCTAACCGTACGAAAGCTTTGAAGGCTAAAGAGAAAAAACAAAAAGAGAAAAAAAAATGATGAAAACAAGAAGAGGAAGGGGACGAACAAAGAGTTCGGCGCTAGGCATAGAATCTTCGGAGTCTGGCCGCGTTCCAGGGGTTCGGCTCTAGTCGATTGTCTGACGCATCACGCAAGCGGTACGCCCCTCTGGTGAGAACTTCGTCGATGATGAAGGGACCCTCCCACTTGGGCTTGAGTTTGTCCTTTTTCTTCTCCGGTAGGCGTAGAATGAGTTCGCCGGCGTTGTAAGTTTTGGCCCGCACTTCTCTGCTTTGATACCTATGAGCCTGCTGCTGATAAAATGCAGAACGGGCTTTTTGTGATGTCGCGCTCCTCCTCCAGGGCATCTAAGCTGTCCTGCCGATCGAGCTCGGCCTCTCTCTCTTTGTACATGCGCACTCGAGGTGAGTCATGAATAATGTAGCAGGGTAATACTGCCTCTGTGTCGTACACCATGAAAAAAGGTGTGTATCCGATAATGCGATTGGGCGTGGTCCGCAGCCCCCAGAGTACGGAGTCGAGCTCCTCAACCTAGTGCTTGTCTGATTCCTTCAAAGACCACACTAGTCTGGGCTTAATGCCGCTCATAATGAGACCATTGGCTCTTTCAACTTGACCGTTTGTCTGTGGGTGAAAGACAGAGGCGTAATTGAGCTTGATGCCCAGATTGGCGCACCAGGTTTTCACTTCGTCGGCTGTGAAGTTGGAGCCGTTATCGGTGATGATGCTGTGCGGAACACCATAATGGTGTACAACGCCGGATATGAATTCTATCACCGGCCCGGATTCGGCCGTTTTAACTGGTTTGGCTTCTATCCACTTAGTGAATTTATCCACCATGACCAGCAAATATTTTTTCTTGTGGCTTCCTCCTTTAAGGGGTCCAACCATATCCAGTCCCCAGACCGCAAAAGGCCAAGTGATGGGGATTGTTTGTAGGGCAGTGGGGGCATATGGCTTTGGTTGGCGAAGAGTTGGCATCCGACGCAACGTTGGACAAGGTCCTGTGCATCTGCCCGGGCTGTCGGCCAATAAAACCATGTACGGAAGGCCTTGCTAACAGGGGCCCGAGCTGCAGCGTGGTGCCCGCCAAGACCGGCGTGAATCTCAGCCAGGAGCTGCCGCCCCTCCTCCTCGGAGATACATCTTTGAAGGACGCCGGTAGTGCTTTTCTTATAGAGTTCTCCGTCGTGAACCTTATAGGCCTTCGAACGCCGGAAAATGCGGCGGGCCTCATTCTGATCCTCAAGAAGTTCCTTCCTATTAAGGTAGGCCAAGAAGGGTTCGGTCCATGGGGCAATGACCGCCATAATGAGATGGGCCGACGGTGTTATTTTGGTGGCTGAGCCGCCGATGATATCTGTGTGTTCGGAATCGGGAGTTGTCTTCGGATCCGGACTAGTGTTGACGCTTTCCCCCTGCCACACCATGGATGGCTTAGAAAGTCTGTCCAAAAAGATATTGGGTGGGACGGGGTCACGCTTGGCGCCAATACGAGCGAGGACGTCCGCCGCTTGATTACTCTCTCGGGCCACGTGATGAAACTCGAGCCCCTCGAACCGAGCCGACATCTTTAGGACGGCATTACGATAAGCTGCCATCTTTGGATCCTTGGCATCGAAATCTCCATTTATTTGAGATATTGCCAGGTTTGAGTCCCCACGCACCTCCAGGCGTTGTATGCCCATGGAGACAGCCATCCGGAGACCATGCAATAAGGCCTCGTATTCGGCTGCGTTGTTGGAATCTGTGTATAGTATTTGGAGTACGTACTGGACGACGTCTCCAGTAGGGGACGTTAACACGACGCCCACTCCTAGCCCCGCCAGCATTTTGGAGCCATCAAAATACATAACCCAATTGGAATATGTGCCGTACTCTTTAGGGAGTTCGGCCTCTGTCCATTTGGCGACGAAGTTAGCCAGTACTTGGGATTTAATAGCTCGACGTGGTTTGTATGTAATATCGAATGGAAGGAGTTCAATGGCCCATTTGGCAATCCGGCCCGTGGCATCGTGGTTGTTTATAAAGTTGTTAAGTGGTACTTCGGAAACCACCGTGATCGAACACTCCTGGAAGTAGTGTCGGAGCTTTTGGGATGCCATGAAGACCGCGTATGCTATCTTTTGATAATGGGGGTACCGGGATTTGCATGGTGTAAGGACAGTGGATACGTAGTATACTGGCTTCTGAAGCAGGAATTTGTGTCCGTCCTGTTCTCGTTCAACGACAAGCACTGCGCTCACCACCTGATGTGTTGCCGATATGTATAATAACATAGGTTCGCCAACGTTTGGCGTGGCCAGGATTGGGTTGCTCGCTAGAAGGGTTTTTATCTCCTCCAGTCCGGCTGTTGCCGCATCTGTCCACTCGAAGTGATCGGTTCGCCGTAGAAGGCGATAGAGTGGCAGTGCCTTTTCTCCCAATCTGGAGATAAAGCGGCTTAGAGCTGCCACTCAACCCGCGAGTTTTTGGACTTGTTTGACGTCCGTTGGCGTGGCCAGTTGAGACAGAGCTCGAATTTTGGCTGGATTTGCTTCAATTCCTCTATTGGAAATGATGAAGCCCAGCAGTTTTCCAGCGGGGATGCCGAAAACACATTTTCTGGATTGAGCTTAATGTCATACGCGCGGAGGTTGTCGAATGTGAGACGTAAATCGTCTATTAGTGTTTCTACGTGCCTAGTTTTGATGACGACGTCATCCACATAAGCTTCAACTGTCTTGCCGATCTGTTTCTCCAGGCATGTTTGAATCATGCGTTGGTGTGTGGCGCCGGCGTTCTTGAGCCCGAAGGGCATGGTGTTGAAGCAGAATGGCCCATATGGGGTAATAAATGCTGTTGCAGCTTGATTGGACTCCTTCATTTTGATTTGATGGTATCCGGAATATGCATCAAGAAAACATAGTGAGTCGTGTCCTGCGGTAGCATCGATGATTTGATCAATGCGGGGGAGGGGGAAGGGATCCTTGGGGCAAGCCTTATTGTGGTCTTTAAAGTCGACGCACAGGCGCCAGGATTTATCCTTCTTTGGTACCATCACCAGGTTTACCAGACAGTCCGGATGTTTTATTTCTCTGATGAATCCGGCCTCGATTAGCTTGGCCAGCTCCTCCCCCATAGCTTGGCGTTTGGGTTCAGAAAAGCACCGCAGTGCTTGTTTGACTGGTTTGTATCCCTTTAATATATTGAGGCTATGTTCGGCCAGCTCGCGTGGGATTTCGGGCATGTCAGAAGGGTGCCAGGCGAATATATCCCAGTTTTCACGAAGGAAATCCCGTAGTGCGGCTTCGACCGTGGGGTCTAGTTGTACTCCAATGGATGCTGTCTTCTTGGGGTCCGTTGGGTGGACCTGGAATTTGACAATTTCTTCTGCTGGCTTGAAGGAGGTGGATTTGGGTCGTTTGTCTAAGATCACGTCGTCCCTATCCACCGTAGAGCGCAGTGCGGTTAATTCTTCGGCTGCGAGGGCTTCAGATAATGCCTCAAGGGCCAGGGATGCGGTTTTGTTTTTGGTGCGGAGTGCTATGTCCGGATCACTGACAAGAGTGATTATGCCGTTTGGTCCGGGCATTTTGAGCTTCATGTACCCGTAATGAGGTATAGCTTGGAAGCGTGTAAAAGCGTCTCGCCCCAACAGGGCGTGGTATCCACTGCTGAAAGGAGCCACTTGGAAGGTGATATCTTCAGACCGATAATTCTCCGGCGTGCCGAATACCACGTCAAGTGTGATTTTTCCCGCACACCGCGCCTCCCGACTGGGAATGATTCCTCGGAAGGTCGTGCTGCTTTGCTCCATGCGGCTTCTGTTTATTTCCATCTTGTGGAGTGTATCCTCATATATGAGGTTTAGTCCCCCCCCCCCCCCCCCCCCCCCCCCCCCCCCCCCCCCCCCCCCCCCCCCCCCCCCCCCCCCCCCCCCCCCCCCCCCCCCCCCCCCCCCCCCCCCCCCCCCCCCCCCCCCCCCCCCCCCCCCCCCCCCCCCCCCCCCCCCCCCCCCCCCCCCCCCCCCCCCCCCCCGACTAATGCGGCTGGTGCTCGGACTATCCTGTATTTTGGTTCGTCACCGGCATTAAAGGTTATAGCCATGTCATTCCAAGGGTTTATCACGGCGATTTGACAGACTTCGGCGAGGTCGCATAGTGCCCTTTTGCGCTTATTGTTTGAGGCGAATGTCTCGAAGATCGTCAATACTCTGGGGTCGTCGTCTTCTGGAGGGTGTTGCTCTGGGGTGTTTTTGGTAAGGATGTCCTCGCCGCTCTTGGCTACCTGCCGGAGTATCCAACATTCTCTAAGGCTATGGGTTGGTATGGTGTCCGGTGTTGTGTGTATTTTGCATGGGCCATCGAGCCATCCCTCCAGAACGGTTCCATGCCGCGTAATGGGTTTATATTTCTTGGCTATTGGACTGGGCGCGTCGCGGGGATGCACCCTTTTCACCTGGACCAGTGGTTGAGTTGGGATCGATGGCACCCAACAAGCTGCCTGATCCATCCAGGCACTTTCCATTGCGCTGTACTTCTGTACGATAGTTGCCAAGTCAGCGAAGTGTGGTATGCGGCGACGATTAATGGTGTTGAGGATTCCTTCGTTCGTGCAATTGTTGCAGAATGCTGATATCGCGTCCTCGTCGCGGCAATCTTTAACCTTGTCCTTGACAAGGAGGAATCTAGCCCAGAAGTGGTGGACCGTTTCCTGAGACTGCTGTTGTATGCTCATGAGAGTGCTTATGTCTGGGTGGGTG
>JAAAWM010009265.1:0-21253 GCA_036873465.1 Thinopyrum obtusiflorum | reverse complement strand
AGCACAATGTCATATTCTGCAATGTCTTAACTATGAACAATTTCATATCATTCAACTATTATTTAAACCGTCTCTTTATTTGCCAATCTGAAATGGGATAAATTGACAGCACACTAACCATTAATACTTATGAGTTCTTGATCTGTAATCCAGTGGTGTCATGAAGTTGCCAACTCCTTCACAATGTCATTTCCTGCCATGTCTTGACCTGAACAATACCATATTGTGTTAATGCAATTTTAAACTGTGTCACTTTATTCGTCAGTAAGAAATGTGATGAATTGTCAGCACTGATACTTTTATGTGCAAAACCTGTCATATGTCTGCTTGTTTATCTTTTAGAGTGAGGAGGATATAAGTGTTAAACAAGCACAGTCTCATCAGCTTGCTTAGCTGCTTGCGCTGCAGCTCCCCAGCAGGGCTAACCTTTCTTGAACTCTATTGAAGTGCTGTCGGTTTTGTATATTATTTTGTCGGCGTGTTTATTTGCACTGGTGGCGATCTTTGATGCCCAGTGTATGTAATCTACTGTCTGCTTGTGCTTTATTATCATAGTGGTGAACTTTGATGCCCAGTGGATGTAATATGTCGTAATTTCTTTATTGTATAGTCTAGGTTTTTTCTTATTCACGATGGTGCAGTTATTTTACTGTATATATGTCCTGTCTTCGCAGTAAACTGGCCAAACCATAAAATTACGGTACATAATCGGGCCGTCATGCAATCACGATGTATGATCCGCATCATGGGCCCCATCATCTTGGTCTGTTAAAAGGCCTAAATGTAAACTGGCCCACTATTAGATTTGGGCCTTTAATAGGCCGAGTAAACCGCCAGCCCTCTTTTCACAAGATAACTCAATGGGCTTTTAGGAGGCTGAGAAGTAGGTTGGGCCTAAAATGTGCCGAACAGCTCACGGGCCGGCAGCAGCCCGAAATGGACCCCGACCCATGATTGTGCCAATCAAATGACGGGCTTTTAACAGGCCAAAATTGTCTCAGTCCTTGTTTGGCCCAATCAGATTATCGGCTGCGAGCAGGCCGGATGCAAACCGGGTCGTAGTTAGGCCCAACTATATGACGGGCTTTTAACAGGCCGAAATTAATATAGGGCCTAAATGTTAAATGGGCCCTTAACAGGCCGAAACTAATATCGGGCCGAATTACTAAATGGGCCTTAAGCAAGTGGGCCCAAAAGCATAGCGTCCAGTTGACGGGCCGAATCTGATATGGGCCATAATTTAGCCCAAAGCCTCTTAAAGGGCCGGACCTGATCTGGGCCGTAATTTGGCCCAGAACGTGGTAGGCTTTTAACGGGCCGGATCTCATAGGGGCCATTATTAGGCCTGGAACGTGGCAGGCCATTAATGGACCGGATCAAATATGGGCCGGCATTTGGCCCAAAACATGGCAGCCAGTTAATGGGCCGGCCTACTAGGGTCCTCAAAATCTTGTGGGCCTTTAGCTGGGCCGACCCATTAATGTCGGCGAAATCTCGTGGGCCTTTAGCTGGGCCGGCCCATTATGGTCCACAAAAATCTTATGGGCCTTCACCTGGGCCGGCCCATTATGGCCCGCAAAAATCTTGTGGGCCTTTACCTGGGCTAGCCAAAATCTTGTGGGCCTTTAGCTGGGCCAGCCCATTATGGTCCGCAAAATCTCATGGGCCTTTAGCTGGGCCGGCCCATTATGGTCCGCAAAATCTTGTGGGCCTTTAGTTGGGCCGGCCCATTTAAACTTGTTGGGCCGTGCCACGTGCCCCCCCCCCGTGTCAACATATCATAGGCGCATCTCGCCCATTGGATGAGTGACACCTGTGCCAACGCGGAGCTGACACGTGTTTCCTCCAGCCAATGATGATTTTACACATGGAAAATCCTCATTGGTCCGGGCTGTTAACGGGTTATCGGATCCAAAACTGGACCCAATAGCTTAACGACGTTCCGTTACGGTGGATGCCACATGTCGGTCACCCTTGACGAAAGCACTTTTGTGACACGTGATTTATCGTCATGGAAGTGGACACTTCCGTGATGATAATTTTGGTAATGTCATGGAACGCTTCTACGACAGCACAGGTATGACTATCTTGATTCTGTCATAAAATCGTCATGGATGTACATGCATGACAGAAAACGCGACCTACTGTGATAAACACGTATCATCATGGAAGTGTATTTTTTTGTAGTGTCGAGAGGTTCCTCAAGCACGATAAAGTCTTCGTTGCCGAGGCTCACCACTTCGCTGCTCGAAAGTGGAAGATAATGGCTATCCTCCGAGTCTTCATTTACGGCCTGTTCATCAGGGCTAACTTGCCCATCTTCCCGATCGTCCTATTCGGAGGTTGGGTCGACGGGTTCTTCTTCGTCTTCGGCGTCGTCTGGAGTATTGTTGTCTCTCGTGCCGGTATTGTTGTCTTTTCCATGGCGTGATTTAGAGCGGCGCCGCTGACGTCGGCGCTTTGGTTGTATCTCAGGAGGTTTATCCTCGACTGGATTCTTCTCGTTATCGCCGTTATCCTCTTTGGGTGTATCCACCATGTACACGTCATACGAAGAGGTGGCCGTCCAGCGTCCGGTAAACCACAGGTTTCGGGCCTGCTCTTCTCCGGCATCGTCGTCCATACCGTCGATGCCTTCGGAGCCGTAATTGAGCATGTCAGTTAAGTCCTCGACAGTGGCTATGAAGTGGGTGGTGGGTGGGACGTAAAATTCCCCGCTCTCAGCCCCTAGTCTGGGTTGGGCGTAGTTCGGACGTTGCTCCTCTGTAATGACGAGGGATCGCATCAAGTCTAGAGCCTTGCTTAAAGGCGAGGTTTGGCCAGGGAGAAGAGAGTCCGTGGAGTACGGTGGGAAGGAGACTCCTTGGCCGAGCTCGCACGATGCTGACTCCGAGGGTTCGGAGCCAGTGTCCGGAGAAGAGTCTGGCTTCATGATGGTTCCCAGCGACACTACTTCCTCCGGCTCTCTCGTACTAGGCTTAGTGGTCGCAGATAGTCCGGCGGGCTCAAGAATCCCGTCTTCGGACCTAGCGATGCGCTCCTGCTCTAAGGCCAGAGCGGAGGTTGGGGTCGTGAACCCTTGGAAGATCAAGTCTCCTCGGATATCAGCGACATAGTCCAGATTTCCAAAACTAATCTGGTGACCTGGGGCGTAGCTATCGATCTGCTCTAGATGGCCAAGCGAGTTGGCCCATAGTGCGAAGCCGCCGAATACGAAGATCTGGCCGGGGGAAAAACCTCTCCCAGGGCGGTATTGTTGTAGATTACTGATGGAGCCATCGATCCTTCTAATGACGACATAGCGGAACTCTGAATGAAAGCACCAATGTCGGTGTCAAAACCGGCGGATCTCGGGTAGGGGGTCCCGAACTGTGCGTCTAAGGTCGATGGTAACAGGAGACGGGGGACACAATGTTTACCCAGGTTTGGGCCCTCTTGATGGAGGTAATACCCTACTTCCTGCTTGATTGATCTTGATGAATATGAGGATTACAAGAGTTGATCTACCACAAGATCGTAATGGCTAAACCCTAAATGTCCAGCCTGTATGATTATGATCCTCTCTACGGACTAAACCCTCCGGTTTATATAGACACCGGAGGGGCCTAGGGTTGTACAAAGTCGGTTTACAGAGGAAGGAATCTTCATATCCGAACGCCAAGCTTGCCATCCATGAAAAGGAGAGTCCCATCCGGACACGGGTGGAAGTCTTCTATCTTGTATCTTCATGGCCCATCAGTCCGGCCCACGTCACACAGGCCGGACGTCCGAGGACCCCTTAATCCAGGACTCCCTCCCCATTGTTTTCTGGGTGTACATTCTCTCGGCTTTTTGCCAAGATGTGTATTTGGAGAACAGCGGGGAGGTGCTACCGAAATTTTGTCTCGGAATGGGGTAGAGCATGGAGAACGTACTCAATCTACACATACTCGGCTGGGATTATGACCTATCTTTACCTATTGGAGTGTAGGTTGCATGGACGTAATAAAATTGACAAACTAGATTAACTGATGAATATACATACTGATGGACCTATCTTTACCTATTAGAGTGTAGGTAGGCAAGATGAGTGATCGTGCGTGGATGTACAGCGGTCGCACTAGTCAGAAAGACATGACCTATGAATGGTTAACAAAAACCAAGGGGTTTGTGAGAGCCGCATTTGCAAATGGCCAGAAGAAAACCTGGTGCCCCAGTGTCCGGTGCGACAATTGGCACAAGAGGACAGAGGAAGAAATGGCCAAACACCTGCAGAAGAGTGGTTTTACGCCCAGATATACGGTGTGGACATTTCATGGTGAGTCTGCCCAACGTGTCAGAGCGGAGGTGGTTCGTCGTCGCACCGACGAGCATGGTACCGGGATGGAAGACATGGTGCAAGACGTTGATGATGCTCGGGATTCGGAAGATGAGATGGAGGAATCTGCAAAGGCCTTCAATGAAATGTTGGAGTGTTCAAAACGTCCTCTACAACAGCACACTGAGCTTTGTCAGCTGGATGCCATCTCACAAGAAGTAATGGCTCCGAAGTCTCAATTCAACTTTGGCAGAGAATGGTACAACGCGATGATGACAGTATTTGGATGATTTCTACCCAAAGGCCATGTAATGCATGCAAACCAGTACCAGTCGGACCAAATCCTCCGTGCACTTAAGATGCCCTATGAGAAGATACATGACTGTGAGAAAGGATGTGCCTTATTTAGGCTTGAGTATGCGGACTTGAGCTATTGTCCCGTTTGCAAATCTTCCAAGTATGTTGTGGTAGACAACAATATGGGTGAGAAAGCGTAGACCAAAATCCCCGTTAATGTTCTTCTATATTTGCCAATCGTACCAAGACTTCAACGTCTTTTCATGGTCGAAGAGACGGCAAGACATATGACATGTCAAAAAATGGGCAAAAGAACCAAAATAGATGCAGATGTGAATCTGATGATGGTACACACATCGGAAAGTTCTGCATGGATGCGCTTCGATGAATTGCATGAGCGAAAAATGGCAGATCCAAGGCATCCTCGAGTCGCCATCAGCATGGATGGGTTCAACGTGTTTGGTCCGATGGCAACCCAATACAATTGTTGGCCCGTATTTGTCATTCCACTCAATCTCCCCCCAGACAGATTATGCAAAGAAAAAACATTTTCCTAACATTGATAACTCCAGGGCCAAACTATCTGGGGAAGAATATGAATATGTACATGCATGCGCTCGAGGATGAATTGCAAGAAGCTTGGGATATGGGTTCAAGACATACAACGCCACTAGCAAAAAGAACTTCATAATGCATGTTTGGTACATGTACTCGATGCATGCCTTGATGGCGTATGCGCTATTCGTTGCCTGGTGTGTGCATGGAAGGTTCCCATGCCCCACATGCAAGGCAGCTCTTGAGTTTCGTTGACCGCAGGCGGGTCGCAAGTTTTCTTGCTTCGACTTGCATAGACATTTCCTGGATCCTCGCCGTAAGTTCAGGAAAGATAAGAAGAACTTCATCAAAGGTAGAGTTGTCAAAAACTCTGCACCACCTGCGTTGATAGGCCAAGAGAACCTGGATCAGTTAAACGCTCTCAAGCCAGATCCAGAGCGTCTAGGGTATTTCAAGGGGTATAATTCTGAACACGCCTGGACTCACAAGACATGCTTGTGGGATCTGCCTTACTTCAAAGACCTCCTTTGCCCACACAACATCGATGTGATGCTCACTGAAAAGAATATCGCCGAGGCCCTTTTTGGTACATTGTTCGGTGTAGAGCAGAAGTCAAAGGATAATACTAAGGCTAGAGCCAATCAAGAGGCGCTATGTGATAGACCATTACAAAACATGAATGAACCGAAAGGAATGCAGAATTGGCCAAAGCCAAAGGAATGGTTCAATCTTGGAAGGAAAGCTATGAGGGAAATTATCTTGTGGGTGAAAATGCAGTTGATGTTCCCCGATGGGTATGCAGTGAATCTAAAGAGGGGAGCGAGTCTTGAAAAAATGAAAAAACTTCATCTCAAGAGTCATGATTGGCAGATATGGATTGAGCAGGTAACGCCGGTGATGTTGCGTGGCTTTATCCCTGAGGATGAATGGCTAGTACTGGCAGAGCTGAGCTATTTCTTCTATGTTCTTCGTGCAAAAGAACTATCGCCTGGCATGCTAGAAGAAATGGAAGAGTTGGCGCCGGAGTAGATCTGAAAGTTAGAGAAGATCTTTTCGCCGGGCTTCTTTAATCCAATGCAACACTTAATTTTGCATCACCCGACCGAGGCAAGATTGGGGGGGGCGTGCAAAATCGTTGGTGCTACGCAACTGACAGGATGTAGAAGACGCTCCAAGAAAAATGTAAAAATAAACATAGAATTGAAGCATCGATGGCCGAGGCATTCATTACTGAGGAGGCAGCAAACTTCATGACAGCACACTACAAAGCCAAAAATCATCATTTGCATAATCCGAAGCCTCGGTACAATGTTGGCCACCCTAAAAAAGGTGGATCCAACCTCAGCCTATTCAAAGGGAATCTTGCACCAGCGGTGCTTCGAAACCAATATCGTTGGATGTCGAAGAATGGCAGACCATTTCGTTGTATATCTTTAACAACCTAACAGATGTGCGCTCGTACATCAAGTAAGTTGTCACGGTTCATTGTTTTCACGACTTCTAATTCCTTTGAACTACTCTTATTCCCAAATATTTTTTGATACAGTCGATACATCGCCAAATTCTCGGATGGAGCGGAGATCGAAAAGGAATCCATCAAAGAGTATGTGCTTCTGGCAAAGCATGGAGGCGGCTTTCCCAGTTTCATCTCTTGGTTCAAACAAACGGTAATTTCCATTAGACCATTCTCATTTCTTCGTTTAATTTGCGGCTAATTAATACAACAATCCTTTCGTATTAAACTTGTGGGCTAATTCAGAGTCTATGGACGCCGAATTGAGATAAGTCGCTAATGGTTTTGACTATAAGGTTTGTTCATTTGACAAATACGACATCAACGGGTATCGCTTTCTAACTTCGGCAAAGAGCTATCTATGGCCGACCGAAAGTCTACAAATTGTTGCGTCTCTGCTATCGGCGAAGGAGGTACCGAGTATTACGGGAGAGTTGAAGCAATTTATGAACTTCTATTCTATGGTGAAAACCCATAGAATGTCGTAGTCTTCAAATGTTATTGATTTCGGCCGAAGAAGACTAGAAGGACTCATGAACATATAGGGCTAGTCGAAATCAAACAAAGCGCCCATTTAGATCTTCCCGATGTCTATATTACGGCTCAACAGGCGAACCAAGTTTTCTACCATAGTATCAGCCAAAGCTTTGTCAAACGTCCAGTTCAGCATTGCGGCACGGCTGGGCCGGCGCCATCCGGGCAGCCTGGATCTGCCCTACACGGAACGACCTCGAGTGCAACGGGCGATGGGCCCAAGACCCCGGAGTGCTTAGGATGTAGACCGGCGGGGACCTCTCTGCTGAGCCTACGTAAGGCTGTGATGTGTTGATCTTCCGAGGTAGGGCATTGACTTAGAAAAGTGTGTCCGGTCAGAGTAATGAAGCGTGTTGGAAAATGTGGTGCACCCTTGCAGGGAAGATTATCTATTAATAGCCGTGTCCACGGTAATAGACGTTCAGACTTATATCCTGATCTATTACAACTAGAAATGGATACTTGGGATATGTGGTCCCGGGATTGCTTTCTCGCAGGGAGTCGACGAAGGATCTCTGGGCATTAATAGTACAACATGCTTGTTAATTAAACTAGTATTCTGTACTCTTCTGAATGCTGCAAGATGCTTGGAGCTGCTTGAAGATGCTAGTCTTCGATAGGCTAGGCCTTCCCCCTCTATTCTGGCATTGTGCAATTCAGTCCACAGATACATACCTTCCTTTGATACCAATGCATAATTAGTATAGATCTGATGCTTGCGTGTACTTTGGATGAGTACTCATGGTTGCTTTGCTACCCCCTTTCCCCTTTCTTCCTTCTTTCCGGTTGTTGCAACCAGTTGGTGAATCCCTGGAGCCAAATGCCACCGCCGACGGATACTACTACATGGAGGCCGCCGAAGATCAGGAGTAGTTAGGAGGTCCCAGGCAGGAGGCCTTGCCTCTTCGATCATTGATGTTTGTGTTTGCCTTCTTAAGGCATCCTTGTTTAACTTATGTCTGTACTCAGATATTGTTGCTTCCGCAGACTCTTGTGTATCGAGCTATGTATTTGAGCCCTGGAGGACCCTGCCTTGTAATATAAAGCTCGTATTATTTTATTTGTGTCTAGAGTTGTGTTGTGATATCTTCCCGCAAGTCCCTGATCTTGATCGTCCACATTTGGGTGTATGATTAGTGTACGATTTAATCGGGGGCGTCACAGTTGGATAAAAAATGAGCTATACTTACCTAACTTGGCTCAAAAGTGGCATCATCACCTAGGTTAGCACAAAAATGAACCTATACTTCCCTTATTTTCCTCCAAATTGACATAATAAGCTTAGTTAGATAAAAAATGGCATAATTACCTAAGTTAGCTCTGAAATGACACAAATAAGGAATAAGAAGAAGAAAAACAAGGAAGAGGAGAAAACGAAAGAATAGAAGAAGAAAGATAAGAAAAAGAAAGAATAAAAGAAGAAGAATGAGAATGAGAATGAGAAGGAAAAGGATAAAAAGATAGAAGAGAAGAAGAAAGATGAGAAAAAAAGAAGAAGAAAATATCTTCTTATTCTTCCTTTTTCTCTTCTTTATTTTTCTCCATCTTCTACTCCTTATTCATATTCTTCTTCTTCTTTCTTCTTCTTCTTCTTCTTCTTCTTCTTCATCTTCTTCTTCTTCTTCTTCTTCTTCTTCTAGTCGTCTTCTTCTTCTTCTTGCTCTAGTCTTCTTCTTCTTCTTCTTCTTCTTCTTCTTCTTCTTCTTCTTCTTCTTCTTCTAGTCTTCTTCTTCTAACTTTCTTACTCCCATTTTTGCAGGTTTCATTCACTTCATGGAAGCAACATTGATGGACTGCTAGTGTTTACTCTTTGTTTTCATTTGTATTAATGAACAGTGTGAAACTATGTATGTATATATGGATGAACTCCGTGAAACTATGTATATATTGGATCTTTTAATGCCTTATGTGTTCTGGTGCATTGATGGACTGTTAGATGTTGGATACATGGGCTATGTTTGAGGTTGAATCTATGGCATAATAACCTTGGTTCTCTCATAAATGTATTTTGAAAATGCAGGGATATAACAGAAAACAGAAAAAACAGTAACAATACAGGCACTTTGTCGTCTGCCACCGACGGCAAAGGGGTCTTTGCCGTCCGCCACAGACGACAAAGAGGCCACGTGGCAGCAACCTATGCAACCTGCGAGCTGGCCCATTTGGTCACTTTGCCGTCTGTGGCAGATGGCAAAGGCTGACGAGGTCGGCCATCAGTGGCAGACGGCAAAGAGCTGGGTGGAGTGACGCGTCTGCTGACGTCACAATGCAGACGACAAAGGAGAGGGCATGTTTGCCGTTAGCTGGCTGATGACAGAGCCTCCCGTTAGCCACCTAATGTGGCTAACGTTAGTTGTTTGCCGTCCACCTCCTTTTCCATCTGCTACAGTTGGCAAAGGGGTCTTTGCCGTCCACTGGCAAATAGCAGACGACAAATCAGTTGTTTACTATTACTTACTGTGCCGGGCATGTTTGCCATCCGCTTTACAGTCCTTTGCCATCTGCCATGGCAGACGGCAAATCACCTGATTCCTGTAGTCAATCCTTTCAAGATCTTGATAGCTGATTGCGCGGTTAGCTTCCTCACAGGCTCCACTTCCGACCACTTTGTAAACTTGTCGATTGCAACGTACAAGAATTCAAAGCCCCTGGTAGAACGGGGGAAGGGGCCGAAGATGTCGAGCCCCCAGACCAAAAATGGCCATAACAAAGGGATCGTCTGGAGGGGTTGAGCAAGATGATCGATGTTCTTGGAGTGGAACTAGCAGGCTTCACATCTGGTGACTAGCTCAATTGCATCTTGGAGGGCCATGGGCTAGTAGAAACCTTGCCGGAAAGCTTTTCTAACCAAGGATCTTGATCCAATGTGGGAGCCACACGTGCCTTTGTGTATTTCTGCCAACAGTTCCATCCCCTCTTCCTGGCATATGCACTTCCATTTCACACCGTTGGCCTCCTTCTGTATAATGTGTCAGTGACAAACTGATACATACTAGCCCTCCGGGCTACTCTTTCATCTTCTTCTTGCTCTTCGGGAAGCTCTCCATTTTGGAGGTAGCGGACGATGTGCTGCGCCCAAGTTGGAGCTCGTGGGTCGACAACTAGGACCAACGGCACCTCCTCATTCATGGGAGCGCATACCTCGACTGCAATGACTTGTGGCCCCGCGGATGGGTGCAGCTCACCAAGCAAAGTGGAGTCGTTCCCAGTAACCTCCTTACCAGGGACCTCTGGAGGCCCTGCCGGCAAAGGCTTGGCGGAGTCCAGCTTCCTCCTTTTCCTAGCCATCATCAACGGAGATACTGATGGTTGTGTTAGATGGAGGACAAAGGTCCCTGGTTCCACAGGGAGCTTTTACACGGTACACTTTGACAAATAATCAGCAGTGCTGTTTTCCGCACATGGCACGTGCTCTATTTGCAATCCGTCAAAGTGTTCCTCCAACCTTCTCACATCCTCAGTGTATGCTTCCATCAAAATACTCTGGTAATCCTTGTTAACCTGCCTCACCACAAGCTGCGAATCTCCACGGATGATCAACTTCTTGATCCCCAACTCTACTGCAATCCTGAGCCTGGCAAGGAGCCCTTCATATTCCATAGTGTTGTTGGTAGCTTTCTCCCGGGGAAAATGCATTTGGACCACATACTTGAGGTGCTCTCCAGTGGGTGCGACAAAGAGCACGCCAGCCCCCGCACCTTGCAATGAGAAGGCACCATCGAAGTACATGATCCACTCTTGAGGCACCTCCTTGCAGGGGAGAACTGTTTCTGGAGTAGGTGTCCATTCTGCAATGAACTCCGCCAGTGCACTGCTCCGAATGGTTGAGGTACTTTCATACTTCAGACCAAAACTTGAAAACTCTAATGCCCATTCAACTATTCTGCCAGTGGCGTCTGTATGTGTTCATTTCCTGATCTATACCCAACCTTGTCGTGGCTGGTTCATTTCCTTCTCCAGGGAGGACAGTAGCTGTGGCTGCTCCTTCATCTACTTCCCACTGCGCCACTAGTGATGCACTAACCACTTGATTGGTTGCCACTAAGTATAGCAGCAACGGCTCTTGTGGTTTAGGAGCGACCAATGTGGGAGCAGAGGAAAGATAGGATTTTAGGTCTCGCAGTACCACTTCTGCCTCTCGGGACCATTTCATGGGCCCTGCCTTCTTCAGAATTTTGAAGAACGGCAGGGCGCGCTCGGCAGACATGGAAATGAACCTACTCAGCGCGGCAACACATCCAGTTGAACGCCTCACATCCTTGACAGTCTTGGGTGCTTGAATCTGCTTGATCGCTCTGATCTTGTCGGGGTTGGCCTCTATTCCTTGGTGAGACACAAAGCAGCCAAGTAGCTTGCCGGAGGGAACGCCAAACACACACTTATCTGGGTTCAACTTCAAGTTGATCTTGCGCAGGTTTGCAAAGGTCTCTTCCAACTCCTGAATGAGTGTTGATCTGTCCTTGGTTTTGACCACTATGTCATCCATGTAAGCTTCAATATTCCTGTGCAACTTAGGCTCAAACCCAATTTGTACTGCCATTGCAAAAGTGGACCCGGCGCTCTTTAATCCAAAAGGCATCCGCACAAAGCAGTACGTGCCACATGGGGTTATGAACGCGATCTTCTCCTTGTCCTCCTTGGACATGAATATCTGATGGTACCCGGAGTATGCATCCAAGAAGGAAAGCACATCACACCCGGAAGTGGAATCCACGATCTGATCGATGCGCAGCAAGGGGAATGGGTCTTTTGGGCATGCCTTGTTCAAATCTGTGGAGTCTATACAAAGCCTCCATTTCCCATTCGCCTTGCGCACCAGCACCAGGTTCACCAACCATGTTGGATCCAATACACATCTGACCAAACCAGCTGCTTGAAGTTTCTTGATCTCTTCGGCAATGAATTGTTGCTGCTCCAAAGCTTGTTTCCTGACCTTCTGCTTGACGGGCCGAGCAAGAGGGCATACAGCAAGGTGGTGCTCGATTCCTCCTTGGGAACACCATGGATGTCAGATGGTTTCCAAGAAAACACATCGACATTCGCCCACAGGAAGGGCACGAGCGCACTTTCCTATTTGTCATCGAGGGTGGAGCTAATGGTGAACGTACCATAAGCGCCACCTGGCCCTGCCGGGACCTTCTTTACAGCAAGCGAGGCAACCTTGGATCTCTTGCTAGTGGAACTCTATGGCAAATCAACGACGGGCGCGGCACACTCTAGAGAGGCGCGCTTCCCGGATTCTTTGCCGGCATCCCTGCTAGCTTTCTTTCCTTTCTTGTTTTCCTTGGCGGGAACTACGGCTTCTGCGGCCACGGCAGCGACCGCATCCTGGTACATCTTAACCACGCATATGACTACGTCCTTCTTGTCCGACGGGATGGAGATGACGCCCGTTGGCCCTGGCATCTTCAGGGTATTAGAGGCATAGTGGGATGCCGCCATGAATTTTGCTAGAGATGGACGACCAAGAATCCCATTGTATGGAAAAGGAGGTGCGACCACGTTGAACACAATCTTTTGGTCCAGTAGTTCAATTCTCCTCCAAACGTCACCGGCAGCATGATCTTCCCCTTAGGACGACTCCTGCGGGGGTTGATTCCTTGAAACGTGCCAGTAACTTTGAGCTCTTCATCTGATATTTGTAACTTGTTGATTACCTTAGGGGAAATCAAATTCAACCCTGCCCACCGTCAACCAACATCTTTGTGACCTTGAGGTTGCGGATTGTAGGTGAAACCAACAACGGCAAGCACCCCACTGCGGTGGTGCGGTCAGGGTGATCCTCTTCGTCAAAGATGATGGGCGTGCGGGACCATTTGAGTGCTTTCCCGGAATCTGTCGTTGGCTCCACCGCATTGGCTTCACGCGCCCACTGTTTAAGATGGCAGTGAGAGGAGTGCAAAGATGCGCCTCAGTCAATGCACAGGGCCTTAGTGACCTTCTGGAACTCTTGCTCACTGGTTTCCTCTTCATCCCTTTCATCACTCTCGTCATCACCTTCCTTTTTCTCGCCACCTCTAGCAGGTTTTTCTTGACGCTGAGGAACCTTGCCGCGGTGGTGATGTCTACTACGCAACTTTATTCTTGTAGACACGTGTTGGGCCTCCACGACAGTAGCAATTTTTCCTCAAGTGGATGACCTACGGTTTATCAATCCGTGAGAGGCGTAAGCTGAAGATGGTCTCTCTCAAACAACCCTGCAACCAAATACAAGAAATCTCTTGTGTCCCCAACACACCCAATACAATGGAAAATTGTATAGGTGCACTAGTTCGGCAAAGAGATGGTAATAAAAGTGTAATATGGATGTTAGAAATACATTTTTATAATCAGAATAAATAAAAACAGCAAGGTAGCAATTGATAAAACCGAGCACAAACGGTATTGCAATGCTTGAAAATGAGGCCTAGGGTCCGTACTTTCACTAGTGCAATCTCTCAACAATGCTAATATAATTGGATCATATAACCATCCCTCAAAGTGCGATGAAGAATCACTCCAAAGTTCCTATCTAGCAGAGAACATAAGAAGAAATTATTTGTAGGGTACGAAACCACCTCGAAGCTATTCTTTTTTATTGATCTATCCAAGAGTTCATACTAAAATAACACCAAATAATTTTAGATTCATAATACTCAATCCAACACAAAGAACCTCAAAGAGTGCCCCAAGATTTCTACCAGAGAAACAAAGACAAGAACGTGCATCAACCCCTATGCGTAGTTCACCCCAATGTAACCTCGGGAATCCGCGAGTTGAGTGCCAAAACATATATCGAGTGAATCAATATGATACCCCATTGTCACCACGAGTATTCATATGCAAGACACATATCAAGTGCTCTCAAATCCATAAAAGTATTCAATCCGATAAAAGGAAATCTCAAAGGGAAAACTCAATTCATCAAAACAAGATAGAGAGGGGAAAACACCATATGATCCGACTATATTACCAAAGCCTACAATACATCAAGATCGTGACATCTCAAGAACATGAGAGAGAGAGAGAGAGAGAATAAACACATAGCTACTGGTACAAACCCTCATCCCCAAGGATGGACTACTCCCTCCTCATCATGGTGCCCGTCGGGATGATGGAGATGGCCACCGGTGATGATTCCCCCTCCGACAGGGTACCGGAATGTGGTCTAGATTGGTTTTTCTTGGCTACAGAGCCTTGCGGTGGCGGAACTTCTGATCTAGGGTTACCCCCGAGGGTTTTTGGAATATTTGACGATTTATAGGGCGAAGAGGGGGTGCGGGAGGCCACCAAGGTGGGCACAACCAACTTGGGCGCGCCTGGGCCCCCAGGCGCGCCCTGGTCGGTTGTGCCCCCCTCTGGGCACCCCCAGGTGCTTCTCTGGCCCACTGGATGTCTTCTGGTCCATAAAAAATCAACAAAAAGTTTCACGGTATTTGGACTCCGTTTGATATTGATTTCCTGCGATGTAAAAAACAAGCAAAAAACAGCAACTGGCACTGGGCACTGGGTCAATAGGTTAGTCCCAAAAATGGTATAAAGTTGCTATAAAATGATAGTAAAACATCCAAGAATGATTATATAACAGCATGAGTACTTCATAAATTATAGATACGTTGGAGACATAGCAGCATCCCCAAGCTTAATTCCTACTCGTCCTCGAGTAGGTAAATGATAAAACAAATAATTTATGAAGTGTGAATGCTAGCAAAGTGCATAAGTTTGATCAATGATAATTTCAATCACTTTCCATAGCATCATAAAATCAATTCTTTCTTATAAAAAATTTCATGGTAACGTAGCAACTAATTCACATGTTAAGGTTCAAACAATGAATTCTCTTGAAACTCAACAACCTATGTTCTCAGTCACCAAGCAATTGCAATTCAACTTATTCAACAGAGTCTAAGCAAGAGCTCCACATACTCAACCATCATATAGTCTTCTATGATTGCTAACACTCACTGCATACACATAAGCAAAATGTTTCAACCGGACACATAGAAAGATAGGGGCTTATAATTTTGCCTCCCAACGTATTCACCTCAAGGGTGATGTCAACAATAATAACTCATGCTACCCATATCCAACTGGATATATGTGCCTAGATCTTTCCTCACCACATGATGCTTGCCGAAAGAGAAAAATATAAGGAATAGAGAGAAAAACTTTGACTCTTGCATGAAAGTAAATACATGAAAGTAAAAGGTAGGCCCTTTGAAGAGGGAAGCAGAGGTTGCCATGCACTTTTTGTTTGTATTCTCAATCCCTTAGTGCAAGAGAATGTCATGTTATATTGACCCTTATGATAGCAACCTTTATTATGTAGTCTGTCGGTTTTATTCTTTGCCATCACAAGTTCGTACAACGCTCAATTTTCTCTTACACTAAATGATCTAACACTTTTAGAAGCAATTTTTATTGCCTTATTGCATCGATGACAACTTACTTGAAGGATCTTATTCAATACTTAGGTAGGTATGGTGGACACTTGGAAATAAGATTTGGGTTTAAGTGTTTTATGATGCACAAGTAGTATCTCTACTTGGTGCGGAATTTTTGGCTAGCAAAGATGGGGGGCAAGCACCACATGTTGAAGGATCTATGACAATATAGCTTCTATGTGAATATGAACAAACATAAATCATTACATTTTCTTCCTTGTCCAACGTCAACAATTTTGGCATATAATATTTTGATGGGGGCTCACAATAACAAAATATTTCCAAGATAGTGTATTTGCATGTGAAAGTTCTCTTCCTTATAGTAATCATTCATGAATTGCTTGTATGACCAAAATTGTGATTGTCAAGCTTCAAAAGATTTCACTTTCTAAACCCAATGTGAAGCTACCACTGGGCATGATATAATTTCAACTTCATGATATTTAATTCATTCAATAATTTACTCATAGGATATAAGTGAAGCACAAGAGTAAATGACAAGCTACTCCAAAAAGATAAAAGTGAAGATCAATCGAGTAGTTAAGTAAATAGACATATATGTGAGGACTCTCTCTTATTTAAAACTTTTAGATCTAAGTATTTTAATAAAACAGCAAGAAAAATGAAAATAAAATGACATTTCAAGGATAGCACAGCTCATGTGAAGAAGCAAAAACTTAGGATCAACCGATACTAACCGATAATTGTTGATGAAGAAAGGTGGGATGCCTACCGGGGCATCCCCAAGCTTAGATGCTTGAGACTTCTTAGAATATTAACTTGGGATGCCTTGGGCATCCCCAAGCTTGAACTTTCGCGTCTCCTTAATTCCTTTTATATCACGGTTTCCTAAATCTTAAAAACTTCATCCACACAAAACTCAACAAGAACTCGTGAGGTAAGTTAGTATAAACCAATGCAAAAACCTTATCATTCTCTACTGTATAAAATCACTAAAATTATTATTCAATATTGAATACTAAATGCCGCTGCATATTTAATACTCCTATCCTAAAATAGAATCATTAAACAAGCAAACATATGCAAACAATGCAAACATAACAGCAATCTGCCAAAACAGTATAGTCTGTAAAGAATGCAAGAGTATCAATACTTATTTAACTCCAAAAATTATGAAAATTTACCACGCTGTATAAAATTTATCAGATCTTAGTGTGCAAAAAGTTTCAACATTTTATCACATTCTTACTTTTCTCGGGAATTTTTGCAACATCGATAAACTTTCTGTTTTGAAACAACAACATGTAGACTTGCAAAATAAGCATGGTAAAGGGCTATCCTTGATATTTTTATTGAAAAGAAAGGTGAAAAACATTATTCTAAATAACAGCAAGCAAATCGTAACAAAAGAAAATGACACTCCAAGCAAAACACATATCATGTGACGAATGAAAATATAGGTCCAAGTGAGGTTACCGATAATGTTGGAGACGAAAGAGGGGATGCCTCTGAAGGCATCCCCAAGCTTAGTTGCTTGGATCTTCCTTGAATATTAACTTGGGGTGCCTTGGGCATCCCCAAGCTTAGGGTCTTGTCACTCCTTATTCTCCTCATATCGACATCTCACCCAAAACTTGAAAACTTCAATCACACAAAACTTAACGGAACTTCTTGAGATTGGTTAGTATGATAAAGACAAATCATTCACTTTGGTATTGTCAAAGACAAGATTCATAATTGTTTCCACACAGTTCCTACTGTAGCATATCATGTCCACAATTTATATTGAGCAATATAAGCCATATAAACTACGAAACAAGCAAACTATGCATTGAAAACAGAATCTGTCAAAAACAGAACATTCTGTAATGATCTGGACAACTACCATACTTATACTACTCCAAAAATTCTGAAAACTTAGGACAACATAGACAATTTGTATGTCAATCATATGTAAAAAATTCAGAGTTTTATCACGTCCCAGTGAATTTAAACAATTCTGTTTTTGGAATAAAAAGTTTCTGTTTTTGCACCGAATCAAGTCAACTATCATCCACACTATCCCAATGGCTTTACTTGGCACTTTATTGAAAAAAAGGCTATAAAACATGATTACTACAGTAGCTTAATCATGTGAACACACAAGAACAGTAGGGTAATTGTTTGGTTATCTCCCAACAAGCGCTTTTCTTTAATGCCTTTTAGCTAGGCATGATGATTTCAATGATGGTCACGTAAAAAATAAGAATTGAAACACAAAGAGAGCATCATGAAGCATATGACTAGCACATTTAAGTCTAACCCACTTCCTATGCATAGGGATTTTGTGAGCAAACAACTTATGGGAACAAGAATCAACTAGCATAGGATGGCAAAACAAGCATAACTTCAAGATTTTCAACACATAGAGAGGAAACTTGATATTATTGCAATATGTAAAAGCATATGTTCCTCTCTCACAATATTTTTCAGTAGCATCATGGATGAATTCAACAATATAACTATCACATAAAGCATTCTTTTCATGATCCACAAGCATAGAAATTTTATTACTTTTCACATAAGCAAATTTATTCTCATGAATAGTAGTGGGAGCAAACTCAACAAAATAACTATCATGGGATTGAAAATTAAAATCATGAGGATAAGTTTCATGGTTATCATTAATCCTCATAGCATAGATGTCATCACCATAATCATCATAGATAGCAAATTTTTTGTCATAGTCAATTCAAACCTCTTCCAAAGTAGTGGATTCATCATTACATAAAGTTATGACCTCTCCAAATCCACTTTCATCATTATAATCATCATAAATAGGAGGCATGCAATCATTATAACAAATTTGCACAACAAATCTTGGGAGACTAAAAGTATCATCTTCATCAAACATAGTTTCCCCAAGCTTATGGTTTTGCATATCATTAGCATCATGAATATTCAAAGAATTCATACTAACAGCGTTGCAATCATGCTCATCATTCAAAGATTTTTTATCAAACATTTTATAAAATTCTTCTTCTATCAATTGGGCACAATTTTCCTTTCCATCATTTTCACGAAAGACATTATAAAGATGAATAATATGACGCAACCTCAATTCCATTTTTTTGTAGTTTTCTTTTATAAAACCAAACTAGTGATAAAACAAGAAAATAAAAGATTTGATTGCAAGATCTAAAGATATACCTTCAAGCGCTCACCTCCCCGGCAGCGGCACCAGAAAAGATCTTGATGTCTACTACACAACTTTATTCTTGTAGAAACGTGTTGGGCCTCCAAGCATAGAGTTTTGTAGGACAGTAGAAATTTTCCCTCAAGTGGCTGACCTAAGGTTTATCAATCCGTTAGAGGCGTAAGATGAAGATGGTCTCTCTCAAACAGCCCTGCAACCAAATACAAGAAATCTCTTGTGTCCCCGACACACCCAATACAATGGCAAATTGTATAGGTGCACTAGTTCGGTGAAGAGAGGGTAATAAAAGTGTAATATGGATGGTAGAAATATATTTTTATAATCTGAATAAATAAAAACATCAAGGTAGCAATTGATAAAACCGAGCACAAATGGTATTGCAATGCTTGAAAATGAGGCCTAGGGTCTGTACTTTCACTAGTGCAATCTCTCAACAATGCTAATATAATTGGATCATATAACCATCCCTCAAAGTGCGATAAAGAATCACTCCAAAGTTCCTATCTAGCGGAGAACATAAGAAGAAATTATTTGTAGGGTACGAAACCACCTCGAAGCTATTCTTTCTGATTGATCTATCCAAGAGTTCATACTAAAATAACACCACATAATTTTAGATTCATAATACTCAATCCAACACAAAGAACCTCAAAGAGTGCCCCAAGATTTCTACCGGAGAAACAAAGACAAAAACATGCATCAACCCCTATGCGTAGATCACCCCAATGTCACCTCGGGAATCCGCGAGTTGAGTGCCAAAACATATATCGAGTGAATCAATATGATACACCATTGTCACCACGAGTATTCATATGCAAGACATATATCAAGTGCTCGCAAATCCATAAATGTATTCAATCCGATAAAAGGAAATCTCAAAGGAAAACTCAATTCATCACAACAAGATAGAGAGGGGAAAACACCATATGATCCGACTATATTAACAAAGCCCGCGATACATCAAGATCGTGACATCTCAAGAACATGAGAGAGAGAGAGAGAGATTAAACACATAGCTACTGGTACAAACCCTCAGCCCCGAGGGTGGACTACTCCGTCCTCATCATGGTGGCCGCAGGGATGATGGAGATGGCCACCGATGATGATTGCCCCCTCCGGCAGGGTGCCGGAACGGGGTCTTGATTGGTGTCTCATGGCTACAGAGCCTTGCGGCGGTGGAACTTCTGATCTAGGGTTACCCCCAAGGGTTTTATGAATATTTTTCGATTAATAGGACGAAGAGGGGGTGCGGGAGGCCATCGAGGTGGCCACAACCCACCTGGGCGCGCCTAGGCCCCCAGGCGTGCCTTGGTGGGTTGTGCCCCCCTCGGGGCACCCCCAGATGCTTTTCTGGCCCACTGGATGTCTTCTGGTCCATAAAAAAATCCATGAAAAGTTTCACGGTATTTGGACTCCATTTGGTATTGATTTCCTGCGATGTAAAAAACAAGCAAAAAAATAGAAACTGGCACTGGGCACTGGGTGTTGGTGTCAAAACCGGCGGATCTCGGGTAGGGGGTCCCGAACTATGCGTCTAAGGTTGATGGTAACAGGAGACGGGGGACATAATGTTTACCCAGGTTCAGGCCCTCTCTATGGAGGTCTAGCATGATTGATCTTGATGCCTACTTCCTGCTTGATTGATCTTGATGAATATGAGTATTACGAGAGTTGATCTACCACGAGATCGTAATGGCTAAAACCCTAGAAGTCTAGCATGTATGACTGTCCTCTTTCCAGACTAAGCCCTCCGATTTATATAGACACCGGAGGGGGCCAGGGTTGTACAAAGTCGGTTTACAGAGAAAAGGAATCTTCATATCTGGTCGCCAAGCTTGCCTTCAACGCCAAGGAGAGTCCCATCCGGACACGGGAGAGAGTCTTCGGTTAGCCCATTAGTCCGGCCCATGTCCAACAGGCCGGATGCCCGAGGACCCCATAGTCCAGGACTCCCTCAGTAGCCCCTGAACCAGGCTTCAATGATGAGGTGTCCGGCGCGCAGATTGTCTTCGGCATAGCAAGGCGGGTTCCCCTTCCTGAATACTCCAAGATAGTCTTCGACCGCAACAAACATGTCCGGATCTGCAACACATGTACCACACACACACAGCCATAGAGAGTATAATATTTCACGAGTCCCATCCGCTGACAACTTTTTGCAAGATGACATCACGTCTGCCCGGTCATTATTTCGAACCGTTTTCGTCTGCCGTTCCGCGTTTCGAGATGCGGTTTCCATTGGCACGTCTCGTCAAAGTAGAGATCGTGTCCCCTTATTGCGGGATTCTCATCAATACGGGTGTGGGTAACCCAACCGTGCCTGTTTATACAGCCCTTGGGAATAGACGAGTTTTAAGGCGAGTGGGGAGGCATTCGATATTCACTGCCTTTATAAGGGGATAAGGATTCCCTTTCTTCACCCACGCCTTCTCTCTTCCTCTGCCCTTCCAGCCTCGAGCTCCAGCGCCCAAGTTCTC
>JAAAWM010009264.1:0-21247 GCA_036873465.1 Thinopyrum obtusiflorum | reverse complement strand
TTCTACCTGTGGAGGGGGGTGGCTTATATAGAGTGCGCCAGGACCCCAGCCAGCCCAAGTAGGAGAGGGTTTAAGGCGCGTTAAGTCCGGGGCGTTATTGGTAATGCCCCACATAAAGTGTCTTTACTATTATAAAGTCTACTTAATTACAGACCGTTACAGTGCAGAGTGCCTCTTGACCTCCTGGTGGTCGAGTGAGTCTTCGTGGTCGAGTCCTTTAAGTCAGTCGAGTGAGTCCCTCGTAGGTCGACTGGAAGGTGATCTCTTCTAAGGATGTCCCTGGGCAAGGTACTTAGATCAGGTCTGTGACCCTACCCTAGGTACATGACTCCATCAGCCAAACCTGTTAAAACAACCGAATCCGGACCGGTGATAGACTTCATATCCGGGGTTGTACACCGTTATGGCGTCCCCCACAACATCATCACTGATAATGTCACGAACTTCACGGCCGACGAGGTAAAACTCTGGTGCAGCAAAATGGGCATCAAGCTCGATTATGCTTCAGTCTATCACCCGCAAACCAACGGTCAAGTCGAGCGAGGAAACGGTCTTATAATGAGCGGCATTAAACCCAAATTAGTGCGCTCCTTAACGGAGTCTAACACACACTGGGTAGAGGAGCTTGACTCTGTACTCTGGGGGCTGCGGACCACGCCAAATCGTAGTACCGGATATACACCCTTCTTTATGGTGTACGGCGCAGAGGCAGTCTTGCCCTATGACATAATTCATGACTCACCTCGAGTGCGCATGTATGAAGAAAGAGAAGCCGAGCTCGATCGGCAGGACAGTCTGGACACCCCGGAGGAGGAGCGCGACGTAGCCAAAGCCTGTTCCGCATTTTATCAGCAACAAGCTCGCAGATACCAAAGAAGAGAAGTAAGGGCCAAAACTTATAACGTTGGCGAACTAGTTCTACGCCTGTCCGATAAGAAAAAGAACAAGCTCGAGCCCAAATGGGAAGGTCCCTTCATTATTGACCAAGTTCTGACCGGTGGAGCGTACCGACTGCGGGATGCATCGACTAGTCGACTCGAGCCGAACCCATGGAACGCGGCCAGGCACCGGTCTCTATGTTAGTCCCCTCCCTTTGTCCATTTTCTGCATATACATTATCTGTCTTGTTTCTCTTTCTTTCTTTCTTTTATTATTTCTCTAGGCCTTCAAGGGTCACCTTGTGCCTCGCTTGCACATTACAGATGCGCTAGCCGCACTCTTCATACCTGGGGGCTTCTTTCACAGAAGCTTAAATTATTTATCTGGGCCTCATGCCCCACACATGTGTTATACTTACGCATGTACCTTTTTTCACCATTATATGCATCGATATGACTTAAGTTTTGGCCAGGCTGGGTTGCCTGGCTCTTGTATTTATGCCCTATGTTCCCGTTAATTCGGCTAGGGCATAAGGGGAGCACCTCTGCGATTGTTACTGCCGGGTCAGCCGGATGTGTACCTCAGACTGGGTGAAGCCGAAAGTTAGCGTTCTTAAGGGAATATTCGGTCGGTGAACAAAAGATGATTTTTATTTATTGTCCATATCTGCTCCCAGATGTTTTTCCTGCATTTCCTATCGCAGTCCGGACATGCACTTTAGGGCATGCTTACCCAGGGAAAGGAAACCTTAACGGAAATATTCTCCCTGGAAGATGTTTCCAGTAGAGTGGGGGGTAGGTATGGAGAGGCAAGGTCCTAGCTATGGAGAGGTTGTAAGCACAAGAGATGTACGAGTTCAGGCCCTTCTCGGAGGAAGTAGGGGGGGGGGGGGGGGGGGGGGGGGGGGGGGGGGGGGGGGGGGGGGGGGGGGGGGGGGGGGGGGGGGGGGGGGGGGGGGGGGGGGGGGGGGGGGGGGGGGGGGGGGGGGGGGGGGGGGGGGGGGGGGGGGGGGGGGGGGGGGGGGGGGGGGGGGGGGGGGGGGGGGGGGGGGGGGGGGGGGGGGGGGGGGGGGGGGGGGGGGGGGGGGGGGGGGGGGGGGGGGGGGGGGGGGGGGGGGGGGGGGGGGGGGGGGGGGGGGGGGGGGGGGGGGGGGGGGGGGGGGGGGGGGGGGGGGGGGGGGGGGGGGGGGGGGGGGGGGGGGGGGGGGGGGGGGGGGGGGGGGGGGGGGGGGGGGGGGGGGGGGGGGGGGGGGGGGGGGGGGGGGGGGGGGGGGGGGGGGGGGGGGGGGGGGGGGGGGGGGGGGGGGGGGGGGGGGGGGGGGGGGGGGGGGGGGGGGGGGGGGGGGGGGGGGGGGGGGGGGGGGGGGGGGGGGGGGGGGGGGGGGGGGGGGGGGGGGGGGGGGGGGGGGGGGGGGGGGGGGGGGGGGGGGGGGGGGGGGGGGGGGGGGGGGGGGGGGGGGGGGGGGGGGGGGGGGGGGGGGGGGGGGGGGGGGGGGGGGGGGGGGGGGGGGGGGGGGGGGGGGGGGGGGGGGGGGGGGGGGGGGGGGGGGGGGGGGGGGGGGGGGGGGGGGGGGGGGGGGGGGGGGGGGGGGGGGGGGGGGGGGGGGGGGGGGGGGGGGGGGGGGGGGGGGGGGGGGGGGGGGGGGGGGGGGGGGGGGGGGGGGGGGGGGGGGGGGGGGGGGGGGGGGGGGGGGGGGGGGGGGGGGGGGGGGGGGGGGGGGGGGGGGGGGGGGGGGGGGGGGGGGGGGGGGGGGGGGGGGGGGGGGGGGGGGGGGGGGGGGGGGGGGGGGGGGGGGGGGGGGGGGGGGGGGGGGGGGGGGGGGGGGGGGGGGGGGGGGGGGGGGGGGGGGGGGGGGGGGGGGGGGGGGGGGGGGGGGGGGGGGGGGGGGGGGGGGGGGGGGGGGGGGGGGGGGGGGGGGGGGGGGGGGGGGGGGGGGGGGGGGGGGGGGGGGGGGGGGGGGGGGGGGGGGGGGGGGGGGGGGGGGGGGGGGGGGGGGGGGGGGGGGGGGGGGGGGGGGGGGGGGGGGGGGGGGGGGGGGGGGGGGGGGGGGGGGGGGGGGGGGGGGGGGGGGGGGGGGGGGGGGGGGGGGGGGGGGGGGGGGGGGGGGGGGGGGGGGGGGGGGGGGGGGGGGGGGGGGGGGGGGGGGGGGGGGGGGGGGGGGGGGGGGGGGGGGGGGGGGGGGGGGGGGGGGGGGGGGGGGGGGGGGGGGGGGGGGGGGGGGGGGGGGGGGGGGGGGGGGGGGGGGGGGGGGGGGGGGGGGGGGGGGGGGGGGGGGGGGGGGGGGGGGGGGGGGGGGGGGGGGGGGGGGGGGGGGGGGGGGGGGGGGGGGGGGGGGGGGGGGGGGGGGGGGGGGGGGGGGGGGGGGGGGGGGGGGGGGGGGGGGGGGGGGGGGGGGGGGGGGGGGGGGGGGGGGGGGGGGGGGGGGGGGGGGGGGGGGGGGGGGGGGGGGGGGGGGGGGGGGGGGGGGGGGGGGGGGGGGGGGGGGGGGGGGGGGGGGGGGGGGGGGGGGGGGGGGGGGGGGGGGGGGGGGGGGGGGGGGGGGGGGGGGGGGGGGGGGGGGGGGGGGGGGGGGGGGAAAAACGCCCTGTGCCTCGTATTCATTCGACGCGTGGGAGAAAGCCCTTATTGGGCAGAGACGCCAAGAGGTTCAACATTTATGGAGCCAGACACTGCTTATGAATACTTGAAAGTTGGAGAAGAACCCGCCTTGCAATGCCGAAGACAACACTGCGCGCCGGACTCATCGTCATTGAAGCCTGGTTCGAGGGCCACTGTCGATGACCTAACCGACATGCTCGACATCGACTCCGAAGACATCGACGGTATGGACGACGATGCAGGAGATGAACAGGAACCACTGCCCACAGGGCACTGGACGCCAACTTCATCACATGACGTATACATGGTGGACACACCTAAAGAAAACGACGACGAGGAACAGAAGGATGCAACGAAGGGTTGTCCCCTCGAGAAGCAGTCAAAGCGGTGGCGTAAGCGCCGCTCCAAATCCCACCTCGGCAGAAACAATGATCATACAGACCCAGCGTTAGAGCAGGGTGAACCATCGTCGGACCATGGCAATGCCCGCAGCGGGTGGCGTCATCCTTCCCGTTATAACACCACAAGGGGTGCCCACGATATTGAAGTGGCTGCACTCCCCGCATTATGCAAATCGACATAACTTCGATTATTGTCAATCCTGATTGAGCCAGTGCTTTGATCCGGTTCATCAGATAGAGGACTTCTCCGTTGTCTTCCGCCTGGGGGCTCCGGGGGCGCCAACTACGGTGCTTCTTCAAAGGAGCATTGTTGTACTCAGGAAGATCCTGCCGAACAGGGTCCGAAAGGGGGACGTCCTCCATATAAAACCATTCTGAAGGCCAGTCTTTGGATGGCTTCTTCGGGGTACCGGACAGGTATCCCGTATCTGCGATGCGCCATATTTCGGCTCCGCCCACTCGATAAAGTGATTCCCTCTGTGTGCGAGGGACAAGGCAGAATAGCCTTTTCCACAGCTTGAAGTGAGCCTCGCAGCCCAGGAACAACTCGCAGAGAGCAACATAGCCGGCGATATGTAGAATGGAGGCAGGGGTGAGATTGTGTAATTGGAGGATGTAGAACTCCAGGAGCCTACGGAGGAACGGATGAATTGGAAATCCGAGTCCCCTTAGTAAATAAGGAACAAGGCAGACCCGTTCCCCCATGGAGGGACAAGGATAGCTCTCCGCTTGCGCCCCGCCATTGTAGGTGGCAAGCCCGGCTCGAACGGGCACCATATACGCCGGAGGGAGAAATCCCTTAGTCTGCAGCTCAACTAATTGACTGTGCGGGACTCAACACCTCTCCCAATCACCGGGCATAGGGCTATGGGGGCGGGAGGAGGAGCTACGGGGGTCGGCCATGCTGGAATGGATCTTTCTGGAACGCGCTCTGATGAATTCTCACTGGGGGAGGGTGGTATGGATCGGATCTAAGAATCCCCATTCCTTTAATAGACAATTTATTTATCTGGCTAGGGGGTGAAGGTAAAAACGCCCTGTGCCTCGTATTCATTCGACGCGTGGGAGAAAGCCCTTATTGGGCAGAGACGCCAAGAGGTTCAACATTTATGGAGCCAGGGGGGGGGGGGGGGGGGGGGGGGGGGGGGGGGGGGGGGGGGGGGGGGGGGGGGGGGGGGGGGGGGGGGGGGGGGGGGGGGGGGGGGGGGGGGGGGGGGGGGGGGGGGGGGGGGGGGGGGGGGGGGGGGGGGGGGGGGGGGGGGGGGGGGGGGGGGGGGGGGGGGGGGGGGGGGGGGGGGGGGGGGGGGGGGGGGGGGGGGGGGGGGGGGGGGGGGGGGGGGGGGGGGGGGGGGGGGGGGGGGGGGGGGGGGGGGGGGGGGGGGGGGGGGGGGGGGGGGGGGGGGGGGGGGGGGGGGGGGGGGGGGGGGGGGGGGGGGGGGGGGGGGGGGGGGGGGGGGGGGGGGGGGGGGGGGGGGGGGGGGGGGGGGGGGGGGGGGGGGGGGGGGGGGGGGGGGGGGGGGGGGGGGGGGGGGGGGGGGGGGGGGGGGGGGGGGGGGGGGGGGGGGGGGGGGGGGGGGGGGGGGGGGGGGGGGGGGGGGGGGGGGGGGGGGGGGGGGGGGGGGGGGGGGGGGGGGGGGGGGGGGGGGGGGGGGGGGGGGGGGGGGGGGGGGGGGGGGGGGGGGGGGGGGGGGGGGGGGGGGGGGGGGGGGGGGGGGGGGGGGGGGGGGGGGGGGGGGGGGGGGGGGGGGGGGGGGGGGGGGGGGGGGGGGGGGGGGGGGGGGGGGGGGGGGGGGGGGGGGGGGGGGGGGGGGGGGGGGGGGGGGGGGGGGGGGGGGGGGGGGGGGGGGGGGGGGGGGGGGGGGGGGGGGGGGGGGGGGGGGGGGGGGGGGGGGGGGGGGGGGGGGGGGGGGGGGGGGGGGGGGGGGGGGGGGGGGGGGGGGGGGGGGGGGGGGGGGGGGGGGGGGGGGGGGGGGGGGGGGGGGGGGGGGGGGGGGGGGGGGGGGGGGGGGGGGGGGGGGGGGGGGGGGGGGGGGGGGGGGGGGGGGGGGGGGGGGGGGGGGGGGGGGGGGGGGGGGGGGGGGGGGGGGGGGGGGGGGGGGGGGGGGGGGGGGGGGGGGGGGGGGGGGGGGGGGGGGGGGGGGGGGGGGGGGGGGGGGGGGGGGGGGGGGGGGGGGGGGGGGGGGGGGGGGGGGGGGGGGGGGGGGGGGGGGGGGGGGGGGGGGGGGGGGGGGGGGGGGGGGGGGGGGGGGGGGGGGGGGGGGGGGGGGGGGGGGGGGGGGGGGGGGGGGGGGGGGGGGGGGGGGGGGGGGGGGGGGGGGGGGGGGGGGGGGGGGGGGGGGGGGGGGGGGGGGGGGGGGGGGGGGGGGGGGGGGGGGGGGGGGGGGGGGGGGGGGGGGGGGGGGGGGGGGGGGGGGGGGGGGGGGGGGGGGGGGGGGGGGGGGGGGGGGGGGGGGGGGGGGGGGGGGGGGGGGGGGGGGGGGGGGGGGGGGGGGGGGGGGGGGGGGGGGGGGGGGGGGGGGGGGGGGGGGGGGGGGGGGGGGGGGGGGGGGGGGGGGGGGGGGGGGGGGGGGGGGGGGGGGGGGGGGGGGGGGGGGGGGGGGGGGGGGGGGGGGGGGGGGGGGGGGGGGGGGGGGGGGGGGGGGGGGGGGGGGGGGGGGGGGGGGGGGGGGGGGGGGGGGGGGGGGGGGGGGGGGGGGGGGGGGGGGGGGGGGGGGGGGGGGGGGGGGGGGGGGGGGGGGGGGGGGGGGGGGGGGGGGGGGGGGGGGGGGGGGGGGGGGGGGGGGGGGGGGGGGGGGGGGGGGGGGGGGGGGGGGGGGGGGGGGGGGGGGGGGGGGGGGGGGGGGGGGGGGGGGGGGGGGGGGGGGGGGGGGGGGGGGGGGGGGGGGGGGGGGGGGGGGGGGGGGGGGGGGGGGGGGGGGGGGGGGGGGGGGGGGGGGGGGGGGGGGGGGGGGGGGGGGGGGGGGGGGGGGGGGGGGGGGGGGGGGGGGGGGGGGGGGGGGGGGGGGGGGGGGGGGGGGGGGGGGGGGGGGGGGGGGGGGGGGGGGGGGGGGGGGGGGGGGGGGGGGGGGGGGGGGGGGGGGGGGGGGGGGGGGGGGGGGGGGGGGGGGGGGGGGGGGGGGGGGGGGGGGGGGGGGGGGGGGGGGGGGGGGGGGGGGGGGGGGGGGGGGGGGGGGGGGGGGGGGGGGGGGGGGGGGGGGGGGGGGGGGGGGGGGGGGGGGGGGGGGGGGGGGGGGGGGGGGGGGGGGGGGGGGGGGGGGGGGGGGGGGGGGGGGGGGGGGGGGGGGGGGGGGGGGGGGGGGGGGGGGGGGGGGGGGGGGGGGGGGGGGGGGGGGGGGGGGGGGGGGGGGGGGGGGGGGGGGGGGGGGGGGGGGGGGGGGGGGGGGGGGGGGGGGGGGGGGGGGGGGGGGGGGGGGGGGGGGGGGGGGGGGGGGGGGGGGGGGGGGGGGGGGGGGGGGGGGGGGGGGGGGGGGGGGGGGGGGGGGGGGGGGGGGGGGGGGGGGGGGGGGGGGGGGGGGGGGGGGGGGGGGGGGGGGGGGGGGGGGGGGGGGGGGGGGGGGGGGGGGGGGGGGGGGGGGGGGGGGGGGGGGGGGGGGGGGGGGGGGGGGGGGGGGGGGGGGGGGGGGGGGGGGGGGGGGGGGGGGGGGGGGGGGGGGGGGGGGGGGGGGGGGGGGGGGGGGGGGGGGGGGGGGGGGGGGGGGGGGGGGGGGGGGGGGGGGGGGGGGGGGGGGGGGGGGGGGGGGGGGGGGGGGGGGGGGGGGGGGGGGGGGGGGGGGGGGGGGGGGGGGGGGGGGGGGGGGGGGGGGGGGGGGGGGGGGGGGGGGGGGGGGGGGGGGGGGGGGGGGGGGGGGGGGGGGGGGGGGGGGGGGGGGGGGGGGGGGGGGGGGGGGGGGGGGGGGGGGGGGGGGGGGGGGGGGGGGGGGGGGGGGGGGGGGGGGGGGGGGGGGGGGGGGGGGGGGGGGGGGGGGGGGGGGGGGGGGGGGGGGGGGGGGGGGGGGGGGGGGGGGGGGGGGGGGGGGGGGGGGGGGGGGGGGGGGGGGGGGGGGGGGGGGGGGGGGGGGGGGGGGGGGGATCGTAGCGGTGCTTAGGCGAAGCCCTGCGTCGGTAGCATCATCATCACCGTCACCACGCCGTCGTGCTGACGAAACTCTCATGTCAAGCTTTGCTGGATCGGAGCTCGCGGGACGTCATCGAGTTGAACGTGTGCTGAACACGGAGGTGCCGTGCGTTCGGTACTTGGATCGGTCGGATCGTGAAGACGTACGACTACATCAACCGCGTTGTGCTAACGCTTCCGCTTTTGGTCTACAAGGGTACATGGACACACTCTCCCCTCTCGTTGCTATGCATCACCATGATCCTGTGTGTGCGTAGGAATTTTTTTGAAATTACTACGTTCCCCTACACTATTGTCCAGGTCCTGCCGCAGGTCATATGTATGACCCCGGGCTGTTATGTCTTTGCTTTTGCGGCGAGGTAGGATGGGCTGGTGTTCGGCTTGAGTTGCCGCTTTGTCCCGGCCACATGGTGGTCGGTCAACCGCATTATATGTTGATGGCATGGGCTCAAGTGCCTCGTCATCGAATTGGGGTAGCAGTTTACGCTTCGGGTAACTTTTAATGGGGCGCTCGAGTCCGTATTCCTCGACTGCCAGGACATCAGTCCATCTGTCGTTCAGTAGATCTTGATCAGCTTGAAGCTGCTGCTGTTTCTTTTTCAGGCTCCTCGCAGTGGCTATTAGCCGGTGCTTAAAGCGCTCCTGCTCGATGGGTTCCTCAGGCACGATAAAGTCTTCGTCGCCGAGGCTCACCTCATCTTCGGAGAGTGGAAGATAGTTGCTGTCCTCCGAGTCTTCGTTTACGGCCTGTTCGTCAGGGCTGACTTGCCCATCTTCCCTATCGTCCTGTTCGGAAGTCGGCTCGACGGGATCTTCTTTGTCTTCGGCATCGTCCGGAGTATTGTTTTCTCTCGTGCCGGTATTGCTATCTTTTCCACGGCGTGATTTAGAGTGGTGCCGCTGACATCGGCGCTTTGGCTGTGTCTCAGGAGGTTTATCCTCGACTGGATCTTTCTCGTTATCGCCATTATTCTCTTTGGGAGTATCCACCATGTATACGTCATACGAGGAGGTGGCTGTCCAGCGCCCAGTAAACGGCGGGTTTTGGGCCTGCTACTCTCCGGCATCGTCGTCCATACCGTCGATGTCTTCGGAGTCGTGATCGAACATGTCGGTTAAGTCTTCGACAGTGGCAATGAAGTGGGCGGTGGGTGGGAAGCGAAATTCTCCGTCATCAGCCTCCAGTTCAAACCGGACATAATTCGGCTGTAAGTCCCCCGATAAGGAGAGGGTTTTTAATGAGTTTAGCACATCACCCAAAGGTGAGTGCCGGAAGATGTCCGTGGAGCTGAACTCGACGATCGGCGCCCAATCGAGCTCGATGGGTGCGGACGCACGCGGTTCGGAACCTGTGGCCGGAGACGAATCCGAGATTCCGGTGACACAGATCCCGTTCGAAGTTGGGTCTGTGTGCGGCTCCAACGCTGCTGAGTCTGCGGCTTCCGTGGCGGGGTTGAGCTTCCCGTCCTCGGATGGCGCAATCTGCTCCGGATCTAGGGCTAGAGCAATTACAGACGCTATCTCCTGGGCATGGTCTGATGACAGATCTAGGTCATGTTCATCGTGGTGGCAGGGAGCGGCTGCCATAGGCTCGAATCCGTCGAAGATCAAGTCTCCGCGGATATCGGCAACGTAATTCAAGCTTCCAAATCTGACCTGATGGCCAGAGGCGTAGCTGTCGATCTGCTCTAGATGGCCAACCGAGTTGGCCCGCCGTACGAAGCCGCCGAATACGAAGATCTGGCCGGGGAGAAAGACCTCCCTCAAGGCAGCATCGTTGTGGATGATTGATGGAGCCATCGAGTCTTCTAGCGACGACACAGCGGAACTCTCAATGAAAGCACCAATGTCGGTGTCAAAACCGGCGGATCTCGGGTAGGGGGTCCCGAACTGTGCGTCTAAGGTCGATGGTAACAGGAGACGGGGGACACGATGTTTACCCAGGTTTGGGCCCTCTCTATGGAGGTAATACCCTATGTCCTGCTTGATTGATCTTGATGAATATGAGTATTACAAGAGTTGATCTACCATGAGATCGTAATGGCTAAAACCCTAGAAGTCTAGCCTGTCTGATTATGATTGCCCCTACGGACTAAACCCTCCGGTTTATATAGGCACCGGAGGGGACTAGGGTTGTACAGAGTCGGTTACAGAGAAAAGAATCTTCATATCCGAACGCCAAGCTTGCCGTCCACGCCAAGGAGAGTCCTATCCGGACACGGGTGAGAGTCTTCTGTCTTGTATCTTCATGGCCCATCAGTCCGGCCCACATTACGTAGCCTGGACGCCCGAGGACCCTTTAATCCAGGACTCCCTCACCGGGGGCATGCACCAGTGACCGCCAGGTCAAGGGATGGACGCGGGCATTTACGAGAGCGGACCTCGGTCCATGCACCGACCATGTCTGAAATGGCAAGCGCAGGGGCGGGGGAGGGCACAATAACTATCGATTTGTGCCTTGCTGGGGTGGTGCCCTTGGATCCGGCGTGGAGAGGCCCTGCCCGCCTCGGGAGCACTCACCGTGCAGCAGGATTCGCGGCGGTGAAGGCGGATCTGGAGGCGACGCGCGCGGAGACCGTTGATCTGGAGACGATGTGCGCTGCGACAACTGGGTCTCGGGCAACTCCGACGGACCAGGCGACGCAGGGGTGCTGGCTCGTGCGCCATGAAGGCGCAGGCGTGCCTGGAAAGAGCGGGCAGGCGGCTTGGTGGGTGGCCGCCGCGGCCGGAGTGGCTAGCGACGTGAGGAGGGGAGCGGGGTGACCTAGCTAGCCTTAGTATTACAGTTGAACTTTGTGCAAAAGTAGAACATAGCCTTTAGAGTTGAATGTTCTTTTTTTGCCATCCATTTTTTTGTCTTCTCATGATTGTGAGTTGCATTAGTTCTGACTTAAATAGTTCCGGGCAATCCCCAGCACTTGTATCGACGCATGATTTGAATTGTTTAAATTTGACAAAAACTATACTGTAAGTTTTTTTTTTCAACATGAACAGGCGCGGCAGCCCGTGCCTTCATGGTGTAGTGTATAACATGAGACCCCATGGTACTCCGGATCTAGAGTGGCAGATAAAGCTCGGGCACTTTAATTTTACAACTTTGACTCAGCGAATTAGCTGTAATGAAGATGAAATATATTAGTAGTAGAAAATTTAACAAACTGGACGCAATCCGAGGCTGTAAGAGTGTGATGCCGACTGGGTAAGCACCAGTTTAGTAGTATATGTCAGTTGTGTCCACGTACACGTACGTATGTACGGCTAGCTGGGTGCAGGCAAGAAATATCTCGATCGCTTTTCACTGTCCGATGACTCCCCGTATAAAAGCGATCGACTTAACTAATTAGCTAGATAAGAAGTAAACGGGTAGATTTTTATTTTTGACGTTCCTTAGATTGTTTTCTGTCAGAGATAAGTATCGTGATCGCGATGCAAGGATGAACTTGGCCCTAGTATCGATCGTGAAAAGCTACTAGCTAGGTGGTCTCTCGATTGAACTATTCTACTACTCTACATGGCAAGCTATCTGTGCTGTGCCCACTGAAGCATGAACATGTTGGATTATCCTTTTATTGTTAATAATCGTTGGTAACGCGGGGTTCTACTGAAAGCTCGCCTCAATGCAGCAAATATCTCTGCATAATGTCAGCAGAGCTACCTGTGCACCTTGTGGGAGCCTATCAATGTTAATAATTACACATATTTACTTTAAGCTTAATTCAGATTAGCATCATCACCAAATTACTGACATGACAAATCACATACTCCCTCCATTCCTAAATATAAGTCTTTTTACATATTTCAATATGGACTACATACGGATGTATATAGACGTAAGTTAAAGTGTAGATTCAGTCATTTTGTTTCGTATGTAGTCCATATTGAAATCTCTAAAACGACTTATATTTAGGAACGGAGGGAGTACAATAGACTAGGAACATCGTATGTAGGCATATGGATCATGGGCACATGTCAACAAAGGGAAGGACAGAACATTTGAGGGCACCGGAAACTCGATTTTTTTTCAAAACTGTGACTAAATTTGTAGCAAATTCGAAAACTATATGGCGCAATGCAAAAAAACGGGAAATATTACCCCGTCGGCCTGCGGTGGGCCGAAGAGTGGCCCATCGGCCTGCAGTAGACCGAAGACCGGCCCGTCGGCCTCTGGCTGGCCGAGGGGTGGCCCGTCGGCCTCCGGCTGGCCGAGGGGTCCTGGATAAGGCCAGCCGCTCGGTTTCTTCCTCTTCTGGTCGCTGGCAACTCCTCTCTCTCTCGTTCGTTTCCTCTCTGTACTCTCCACCCCCTCGCCGATCTACTCATTCTTCCACCCATTTTCTCTTCCAAGCGGCAGAATCAATAGATCATAGCATTCTCCAGCGGCCTACGGTAATTTTTTTGCTATGGGGTAGTAATTTGTGCGTAAGTGAGGAGGAGCCATGGTGGGGTGGAGTAGCCATGGTGGGGTGGAGGAGCTGCGGGTGTGGAGGCAGTGGTGGTGAGGAGGAGGTGGTGGTGAGGAGGAGAAGGTGGTGGTGAGGAGGAGGTGGTGGTGAGGAGGAGGAGGTGGTGGTGAGGAGGAGTTCCGGTGGTGTTGTCCTGTGGTGCAAAGAGTCCGTGAGAAGGCCGGTGCCGCTGAGTTGAAGAGAGGACGAAGAAGAAGGGGACACACGCGTCGAAGGTATACCAATGTCGTCACAAATTTTCTATGAGCTGTATATTTAGTGTACATAGTCATTTTAGCGGATAGTTAGTGCAGCCGGTAATAATTATGTTCGTTGCGATTATTGAGAATGTGGCAATGTCTGACACGTAAAAATGTCAGAATCAGTAAATTTGACTGTTTACTACGGCCCTGGTAATGTTCGATATAATGAGTTGGGGGTTGATCTTCGCGAGTTTAAAAATGGCGTCATGACACTTTCAGACCCGGACAGACTGGACATTAGACAGTTGAAGCACTGGTTGACTACTAGTTTTGGGCTGGATCCTGAAGTATGTTCCGTCAGTATTCATGCATTGTGGACCAAATCCTGTAAAAATATCAAGTGGGAGTTGATGCCGATAGATAGGAGCCATCATTGGTTGACCCTGTTAAGTCGTTGCCGAGACCGAAGAATCCACCCATATGCCCTAGTGCAACCAGTGGCGAAGGAGGAGAATACCGTACAACTCCACGTGGGGTATGAACCCGGCCAGGGTAGTCAAGTGGCTAACTAGATTTATTTATCCGGGTCACAGCCACAGGATGTGGATGCTAGCCAAGAGTCAGACTACGTGCCACACAATGTTTGTGGTCATGATACTGGGCAGAGTCAGTCGATAATATTAGCTGGTTCTGGTGTTGCTGATGGGGATGAGGAAGGCGATGAAATGCAGAGGGTGATGGAGGAAGAGGACGAGGATGGATTTGCGGAGGATCTGGATTCTGAAAATTCCGAGGATGAAGTGGAGGTACCGATTCCTTCTGCATGGGATCAGGACATATCCACCGGTCTTACTGTCAACGATGGCCATGAGACTCCATGGCAATATAATATGAACCAAGTCCAGATAGGGGCTATGTTTGATACAAAGAAAAAAATGAAGTATGCAGTGATAAAGTGGGCTATGTCTACACAGAGGGTTTTCCGGACACACATATCAAGTCCAACAAACTATACCGTGAAGTGTGCTGAAACAGGTTGTCCTGCGAAGGTGCACGGGCACGTGCCGAAGTATAACATCCACTGGGTTGTCACAAATGTGGTCCCACATAATTGTGTGAGGAAAAACCTGTTGGTTCGTCATCCCAACCTGACTTCAACTCTCATTGCGCAACTCATGTATACTGAGATAGTGGAGAAGAAAGATATGGAAGCAAAACACATCCAGACAGCAGTAAAGGTCAGATGGAATTATGAGATTCCGTATGGAAAAGTTTGGAGGGCTAAGCAGAAGGCTATGGAGGAAAGGTTTGGGATGTTCTTCGACTCATATGATAATGTTATCCGTGTCCTTGGCATACTGAAGGAAAGGAATCCCGGCACTTATGTTAACATACAACACACGAGGTTGGAGAGTATACCAGATTTCAAGGTGTTGAAATGAGTATTCTTCTCTTTCGCTATGTGCATTGAAGCTTTCCGGCATTGTCCTCCTGTTATGTTTGTGGATGGTACATTCCTGACTGGTCAGTACAAAGGGCAAATCCTAACTGCTATTGGTGTGGACGGGAACAATCAAATCATCCCACTTGCCATGGCATTTGTGGACGGTGAGAACTTTCCGAGCTGGGTATGGTTCTTCCGTCAAGTTAAAATTACGATCGTGAAAGACCGACCAAACGTGTGTGTCATTCATGACAGACATGCTGGTATATTGAAGGCAGTGAAGACACTAAGGAATCCAACAGCTGATGAACCAACATCTTCGAAGGACTTGCAGAGCCGGTGGTGCATGTGCCATCTTGGGGCTAATTTTTTCTCATAGTTCAAGAACAAGCGGTTGATGAACTTGTTCAAAAAATTATGCAAGCAGAGCCAGCAGCGCAAATACGGATTTATTTGGTCAAAACTAGATGAGTTTACTAAGAAGCAGGTCCGTGCGAGGAAGAAAATGGAAGAAGATCAGGTTAAATTAGCAACACTCATCGCGGAGCTAGAGAAGCCAGTAGGTCTTTGTGACTTGCCAGCAATTGACCCTCCTAATACTAAGAGAAAGAATGGCAGGGCAATAAAGAATTTTTCTGAGTGGATAGAGAAAGAGCCTCCAGTGAATTGGTCTTTGCTGCATGACACCCATGGAGCTAGGTATGGCCACATGACAACCAATCTTGTAGAGGTGTATAACTTTGTACTCAGAGGAAATAGAGCATTGCCACTCACAGCTATTGTAGAGGTTGTATTCCATGGCACTTTGAGATATTTCAGAGAAAGGCACGAATTAGCAAAGAAGCATATTGCAGATAACCAGAACACACCTTATTGTAGCCGTGTCATGGAGTACGTGGCAAAGAAGATAGAGAAAGCAAAGAAGCACACTGTCAGACTCATAGGTAATCAGGAAAGGAGGTATGAGGTTCAGCTTCCTACAGATGGTTTTGGTTCTACAAATGAGGTGAAGACGCACGAGGTAAAAATTGGAACGGAATTTTATCCAACTTGTGAGTGTACATGCAACAAACCGAAGTTGTTGCACCTGCCTTGCTCACATGTGTTGGCTGCCTGTGGCCAGATTGAGTTGGACGCTATCTCCTTCGTGTCCCCATACTATTTAAAACATGCAGTACTCAATGTCTGGACAGGTGAGATGACAGGGTTTAGAGTCGTCGGCAATTTCAACAAGGTTAACGATGGGGAGAGAGTATACATCCCGGATCCAGAACTTCGGCGAACAAGCAGGGGCAGATGTAAGGTAAAGCGCATCCGAAACGATATGGACCAATCTGAAGCTGGTGGAGCAACCAGACAATGTTTGCTATGCGCGGCTTATGGGCATAGGATGAAATATTGTCCCGACCTGAACAAAGACGGTGCTTCCACATCGACGAGTGCTTTCACATCGACGGCTGCGACAACAGTAGGAAGAGGCGGACGTGGTCGTGGCAGTCGTGGTGGTCGTGGCAGTCGAGGCCGAAGGGGCGGACGAGGAAGAAATAACTCAGAAGCTATATAATGTGTTAGATTATGTTTTAATTTGTAATATGTGTTGGACTATGTTTTAATTTGTAATATGTGTTGGATTCTGTTTTAATTTGTAATATGTGTTGGACTATGTTTTAATTTGTAATATGTGTTGGACTATGTTTTAATTTGTAATATTATTTGACTATGTTTTAATTTGTAATATGTGTTGGACTATGTTTTAATTTGCATCTGAGATTTGTTGTTCGAATTGCAGATATGGCTTCGTATCCGTTGCTTAATGGTAATATCGATAGAGGGCACCGGGCCGCACTTATGGAAGCGGGCAAGAACTTAGACGTGTTGGTCACTCGCACCCCAAAGTCTAACTGGATGATACACGACTCATGGGTTAATAGGTATGTGTCCGTATAATGACTACTATGTTTGACATACTTTTGATAGCCGGTATAATGACTCTCTTTATTTTGTAGGTTAAGTTGGGCTGGACTTCTACCCTTGGCACGGCTGGTTCAGGGTACATTGGAAGAGTGGGTTGAACATCCGTAATTGGATGAGACAGGTGAACCAATGCAGTTACACAAGAGGCAAGTGACACGTTTCTCTTACGACAAGGCACTCCTTACCTGCTTAGTAGATAGATGGAGACCAGAGACACATACGTTTCACTTTCCCTGGGGAGAGATGGCGCCTACATTACAGGATGTGTCTTACTTGTTGGGATTACCTCTGGCCGGTGCTGCCATAGGTCCTTTAGAGGCAGAACCTGGTTGGCTAGCATCGATGCAGGCCCGTTTTTTGGCTGCGGTGCCAATTGCTACGGGACTAGACAATGATCCTCACGGGCCTCGTTTTAAGTGGTTGAGCCAGTTTCAGGTAACCTTCACGGCCAGTTTAAAAAATGTTGTTTCCATTGTTGTCCTCATTGCATTGCATAGTTTATACAATCTTTTGGTTTCTATGTAGATTGTCTCCTTAGGATATCCCAATGTTCAGTTGTCAGAGGCACAGATTGACCGATCCCTAGAGGCATATATTTTGTGGTTGTTCGGCAAGACGATGTTCACGGAGAACCATATGACCACTGTCGATGCATGACTCATCGGTATTGCACGGGAGATAGCTGACGCACATTGCCCTGGGGACATTCTGCAGAGGAGTTTTGGTTCTGCTGTGTTAGCTGCTACGTACAGAGGCCTGTGCAAAGCTTGCTTGTTGAAGTCTAGAAAATCAGGTCTTGTTGGATGTCCACTATTGTTGCAGCTCTGGTCATACGAGAGATTCCCTATTGGTCGACCCTATGTCTGTGTTGATAACCCTTTTGGTTTGGAGGACATGGCTGGGACTTACGTGCCTGCTATCGGCGACTTGCCTACTATGGGATCTGTTTGGACACGGAGAGAGGTATTTTCAGATTAAGTAACAATATGAATTATTAATGTTTATTTCTTGCCATTCAATAGTATTACTAATGCTTATTTGTTGTCATGCACAGAGACAGTATGCGCATAGCCAGGTGAGGGGCTACTACCCCTCCTTCATGACGCAGTTTGATTGTTTGCACGAGGATCAAGTTATCTGGGAGCCATACTCCCATCAGGCTATATTATCCAGATGCCCAGTTGGAATTTCTGGATTGTGCACTAGAGATCGGCACTATTGGATGACCAAGGCCAGGTTGGTGTTCGACGTGACAGTTGAGGAGATGGCCCTTCATAGGGTGATGAGACAGTTCGGTCTATGCCAAGAGCCTGACCCTCCAGTTATTCCACACTTACCAGATCACGTGCACAAGTAAGTAATACTATTTTAGTTCTTACGTCTGCATTCAGAATATAATTAATCATGTAACGCGCATGTCAATCTCAGGTACAGTCACGGAGGAGGAAACAAGTCCCTGCATTCTTGGCTTCAAGACATTAGCCCTTACGTGGATGAATGGACTACTGCGCCGACAAATATCTGAGATGACATTCCGCCCTTTGACTGGGACAAGTTCGGGTTGTATCTGCAGTGTTACCGGCATAGCACGAGGATCTACTTGGTTCCATCAGCAGCTCCTGATCAGATCGAAGCCCCTCTCACCAGCGATCTGTTCCCAACTGCCTCTGTTGTGGGAACCAGACACCACGCGGTACGTGCTATGGTTCTCACATGTTCAGTTTTTTCTTAACCTGAACATACACAATTGGTTCAATATTCGTGTTGTCTGTCATACAACGATGATCTAATTGGTTAACTCTCCGTGTACAGGGTGACTTGACATGCGAGGCACTAGAGGAGGTTTCCGCTTTAATGCAACGCTTTCAGAGGGGAGATAATATTTCACCGCGAGAGAACGTCTCATGGTTGAGGCGACTTGATGACAAGCTATGCGGGATTTACGCAGCTGTTACATGTAGACGATCTTCGGATGTTGCTATTCCTCGTCCAGCACATCGTCCGCCACGCCCCTCTCTACAGCGTTCAGAACCTCGACACTCTGTGCACCGTTCGGAACCACGACCCTCTGTGCAGCGTTCAGAACCACAACCTTCACAACCAGGGAGGTCTTCCTGGCAACAAACACCTCATTCACAACCAGGGAGCTGTTCCTGGTAGCAGACACCTCCTTCACAACCAGGGAGCTCTTCCTGGCAGCAGACACCTCGTTCACAACCAGGGAGCTCTTCCTGGCAGCAGCCACCTCCTTCACAACTAGGGGGCTCTTCCTGGCATAATCAGATGGACCTAGGTAGCACTACTTTGTACATTCTTTTAAACATTGTAGGTTCGTAAATTAATTTTACATGTTTTACTTTACCGCAGGCGGCAGCCAGTCGCAACCATTCATGCATTCAATCCATTCACCGATACTTAGTGGTGCTGGTTCGTTCTTAGACAGCGACGGCGACGACGATGACCGAGCTGCAAACACCTATGACTTCTCGCAGACAGTTCTTCACACTCCACCACCACCACCATGGACGCAGGAGACACAAACACTGACAGAACAGGTTGTCTATGGTCGTGGTCATCGTGGGACTCATCCACCGGCTGAGCGCTTATCGCCTTCCGGTCCTCGTCCGAGGAAGCCCAAGATTCGTCGTCGTCCCCAGCAGTGATATGGTTATCTATGTATGAGTCATTATTTATGTATGTGTTACTATCGCAGTTGCTTCTATCAGAGTTGGAGACATATATCGACCTATGTATGCGAGAAACATATTACTATTAATTCGCATTGTCATTCCAGTTACATTTCCAAAGAGACTGCAATAGTTCATTCAGATACAAGTACATCTGAATTAAACGATAGGGCTGAACTTAAAAAAATGAAGCTTACAGACTACATGAAGGCATCATCGTCATCCTCCATCGATGCGGTACTCTTGCCCTTCGACGATGCGGTACTCTTGCCCTTTGACGATGCGGTACTCTTGCCCTTCGACGATGCGGTACTCTTGCCCTTCGACGATGCGGTACTCTTGCCCTTCGACGATGCGGTACTCTTGCCCTTGGTGCTCGGCATGAAGATATCGTCTTCATCTTCGCTGTCGGCAGTCCATAAATATGTATGCTCTACTGCAATCCTTAAGAAAGTTTCACTCTTCGTCTGCACTACCTTCTTCCACCTTCCATGCAACCTAAGAAGTTCTTTACGTACCTCCTCATAGGTCCTTCCAGGCCACCCAGACCTACGTAATGCGTGAGCCAACTCATTTAGTATGGTGTCACTACCGATGAGTTCGTCCCATGGAACTATCCTATTGTCCATCCTGAAATTGGTGGCTAGTCTCAGAAGACATTTGCTCATCTCAGGGTGAAAACTATGATCAAAAGGATAGTCGGACATCTCGAGTACACTACACTGCACTGCTTACCCACCTTACTGTCAAAGGGGTTTTATAGGTAGAGAGTAGAAAATGGCGGGAAAGGGATGGCCCCCCCCCCCCCCCCCCCCCCCCCCCCCCCCCCCCCCCCCCCCCCCCCCCCCCCCCCCCCCCCCCCCCCCCCCCCCCCCCCCCCCCCCCCCCCCCCCCCCCCCCCCCCCCCCCCCCCCCCCCCCCCCCCCCCCCCCCCCCCCCCCCCCCCCCCCCCCCCCCCCCCCCCCCCCCCCCCCCCCCCCCCCCCCCCCCCCCCCCCCCCCCCCCCCCCCCCCCCCCCCCCCCCCCCCCCCCCCCCCCCCCCCCCCCCCCCCCCCCCCCCCCCCCCCCCCCCCCCCCCCCCCCCCCCCCCCCCCCCCCCCCCCCCCCCCCCCCCCCCCCCCCCCCCCCCCCCCCCCCCCCCCCCCCCCCCCCCCCCCCCCCCCCCCCCCCCCCCCCCCCCCCCCCCCCCCCCCCCCCCCCCCCCCCCCCCCCCCCCCCCCCCCCCCCCCCCCCCCCCCCCCCCCCCCCCCCCCCCCCCCCCCCCCCCCCCCCCCCCCCCCCCCCCCCCCCCCCCCCCCCCCCCCCCCCCCCCCCCCCCCCCCCCCCCCCCCCCCCCCCCCCCCCCCCTCGCAAAATAACCGCCAAAATACGGGTCCGCTCAGAAAATGCTGCCCGATCATATGACGGGAAAGGTATGGCGGGAAAGGGATGCCGGGAAAATATGGAGGGAAAGAGTTGCGCAGAAGCATAAATAATATTTTTACAATGTTTATAAGACGGACAATCGTTGTACATCATTATTAAATTAAAATTCAAAAAAAACACGATAGGCCACCCCTCGGCCAGCCGGAGGCCGACGGGCCACCCCTCGGCCAGCCAGAGGCCGACGGGCCACCCCTCGGTCGGCTGGTGGCCGACGGGCCACCCCTCGGTCTGCTGGAGGCCGACGGGCCGGTCTTCGGTCTACTGGAGGCCGATGGGCTGCTCTTCGGCCCACCGCAGGCCGACGGGGTAATATTTTTGGTTTTTTTGCATTGCGCCATATAGTTTTCGAATTTGCTACAAATTTAGTCACAGTTTTGAAAAAAAATCCGGAAACTCAGCTGCAAGAACTTCATCCATGGTTGTGAAACAAGGTGGTCATCCGTCGTAGAGTAAGCAGTCGAAGCATGCAGACGGACGTCAGTAGTCGAACTTATGCGAGCAGTCATTCCGAGACGCTCCCCAAAACCTTTATCGCCCCTCAGCCGGTGCAAGTTCTCAAGGGACGTGATTTTGATGTGCTATTCTTCTGGACGGTTGTGCACGCAGTCGTCGGAGAAGCAGCTCAGCACTAGAGGGACTCGGCTAGAGGGTGTGTTCTGTTTTCTGCTCCATTCTTCATTATATGGGTAGCCCCTCTCTCCTTTGTATCTCTACAACATAAAGGGGATGTACAACCAGAGCCGGACGCACTGCCATGCAAAATTTTAGTTCTTCTAATAATGTGCATAGTGTTAGCTCGAACTCGACTCACACGACACGAAATGAATGAGTAAGAGCATCTCTAGAAGACCCCGTATAATGCCCCGACTCGCAAAATAACCGCCAAAATACGGGTCCGCTCAGAAAATGCTGCCCGATCAGACCCCGCAAACGCGTCGGACCCGTGAAAAATTTTGCAGGGCGCGGCATAATTCCCACCCCAACCCGCGAAAACGCGGGTTCCCCCTCGCCCCGTCGGTGCCCTGTATGAAGGAAATATGCCCTAGAGGAAATAATAAAGTTATTATTTATTTCCTTATT
>JAAAWM010009263.1:0-21241 GCA_036873465.1 Thinopyrum obtusiflorum | reverse complement strand
CTAGTAGTTCGCCTAGGCGCCCCTTTTGCCCTTCCGCCTCCTTGACCTGCCTCCTGAGGAGAGGGACAAGAAATGGATCACGGGCATCTCATCTCTTTTTTAATCTGTAAGCCTTCGGGCCTTGTTAAATTTAAAGCTTGTAATCCCCCTTGTTCATGTTTTTCTTTCCGTATGAACTATACCTGTATGGGATGTTTTTAATGAAAAAGGGTGCTTGCCGGGTTCTTTATGCGTGAGCGAGGCCCATGCCAAGGATGAATCCTTGTTATTTTCATAATAAACGCTATTACCCGGCAACAGGCCTCGCCGTTTCTCTTCTTCGGCCGACCGTTCTCGCGCTTTTGGCGGAGGCAGGGGCGAAGTAGAGTTAGGCTCCTCGTTCATCTCTTCGCCACCGCAACTACTACCAAATTCCGTCCCAGGAAGTAACTCTTGGGCACAGGGAAAAAGGGAGTACGGTGGTTTTAAGACATAAACGAGGCTTCACATGTCCCAGTTCCATACGGAAACGTACAGCAGGGGGATGGAAAACTTATCTGAATCCACAGCCCCCGGCAACCTTGGCTCGCCGTGGTTGGATCCTTACATCTTCAGCCCCCGGCAGCCTTGCCTTGCCGGGGTCGGAGCGTCAGTTCATTCTCCTTTTCCCAAGTGGCTCAGCAGAAGTGCCCTGCAAACCAAAGAAAACAGAAAAGACGAACACCTGACCTCTAGGCTAGGGGTTAGTCGCCGCTAAGCACTATCAACCCTAACCGAGGAAGAGACTCAACCTAGCATGCATGCTATAACATAGGGCGCCAGCGCTTCATTTCTTTATGCTCAGGGTCTGCGCCTGGCTTTGTACAGAGGGTTACATGCCTTGGCGGCAAAGCTTGTACAAAAGGCGGCTTGCCGGGGGGGCCGGCAAGCTGCGCCTTATGGGTAAAACTTGCGAAGATGCTCGATGTTCCAGGAATTACTCACTGGGATAGCATCTTCGGTCTCCAGGCAGACGGCGCAGGGCCTGGTGACTCGTATTACCCGATAAGGGCCTTTCCACTTCGGCGTCAACTTGTTGGTATTCTTGGCCGACTGAACGCACCGAAGAACAAGGTCGCCTTCCTCAAAGCTTCGGGCATGAACCTTGCGGCTATGGTAGCGGCGCAAGGCTTGCTGGTAGCGTGCTGCTCTCACAGCCACCCGAAGACGATCTTCCTCAAGGAGCATTGCGTCATCTTGCCACAACTGCTCTTGCTCAACCTCATCATAAGCGAGCACTCGAGGTGACCCGTATATGAGTTTCGTGGGGAGAACTGCCTCTGCTCCATATACTAGGGCAAAGGGTGTCTGACCGGTGGCTCGATTTGGCGTCGTCCTGATCGACCAAAGAACCGTCGGCAACTCATCAATCCAGCGCCTTCCGCTCCTGTGCAGCCTGTCAAAGGTCTTCGTTCTTAGGCCTCGCAACACTTCAGCATTCGCCCTCTCTGCTTGGCCATTGCTCCGGGGGTGTGCCACGGAAGCAAAACAGACCTTGCTGCCGAGGTCCTGAATGTACTGCATGAAGGTGTGGCTCGTGAACTGCGTGCCATTGTCAGTGATAATTCTGCTTGGCACACCAAAGCGGCAGACCAGTCCCTTGAAGAACTTGACGGCTGACTATGCTGTCACCTTTCTCACTGCTTCCCCCCCCCCCCCCCCCCCCCCCCCCCCCCCCCCCCCCCCCCCCCCCCCCCCCCCCCCCCCCCCCCCCCCCCCCCCCCCCCCCCCCCCCCCCCCCCCCCCCCCCCCCCCCCCCCCCCCCCCCCCCCCCCCCCCCCCCCCCCCCCCCCCCCCCCCCCCCCCCCCCCCCCCCCCCCCCCCCCCCCCCCCCCCCCCCCCCCCCCCCCCCCCCCCCCCCCCCCCCCCCCCCCCCCCCCCCCCCCCCCCCCCCCCCCCCCCCCCCCCCCCCCCCCCCCCCCCCCCCCCCCCCCCCCCCCCCCCCCCCCCCCCCCCCCCCCCCCCCCCCCCCCCCCCCCCCCCCCCCCCCCCCCCCCCCCCCCCCCCCCCCCCCCCCCCCCCCCCCCCCCCCCCCCCCCCCCCCCCCCCCCCCCCCCCCCCCCCCCCCCCCCCCCCCCCCCCCCCCCCCCCCCCCCCCCCCCCCCCCCCCCCCCCCCCCCCCCCCCCCCCCCCCCCCCCCCCCCCCCCCCCCCCCCCCCCCCCCCCCCCCCCCCCCCCCCCCCCCCCCCCCCCCCCCCCCCCCCCCCCCCCCCCCCCCCCCCCCCCCCCCCCCCCCCCCCCCCCCCCCCCCCCCCCCCCCCCCCCCCCCCCCCCCCCCCCCCCCCCCCCCCCCCCCCCCCCCCCCCCCCCCCCCCCCCCCCCCCCCCCCCCCCCCCCCCCCCCCCCCCCCCCCCCCCCCCCCCCCCCCCCCCCCCCCCCCCCCCCCCCCCCCCCCCCCCCCCCCCCCCCCCCCCCCCCCCCCCCCCCCCCCCCCCCCCCCCCCCCCCCCCCCCCCCCCCCCCCCCCCCCCCCCCCCCCCCCCCCCCCCCCCCCCCCCCCCCCCCCCCCCCCCCCCCCCCCCCCCCCCCCCCCCCCCCCCCCCCCCCCCCCCCCCCCCCCCCCCCCCCCCCCCCCCCCCCCCCCCCCCCCCCCCCCCCCCCCCCCCCCCCCCCCCCCCCCCCCCCCCCCCCCCCCCCCCCCCCCCCCCCCCCCCCCCCCCCCCCCCCCCCCCCCCCCCCCCCCCCCCCCCCCCCCCCCCCCCCCCCCCCCCCCCCCCCCCCCCCCCCCCCCCCCCCCCCCCCCCCCCCCCCCCCCCCCCCCCCCCCCCCCCCCCCCCCCCCCCCCCCCCCCCCCCCCCCCCCCCCCCCCCCCCCCCCCCCCCCCCCCCCCCCCCCCCCCCCCCCCCCCCCCCCCCCCCCCACCGGCGCCTTGCAGCGAGAAATCCCCATCAAAGTACATGATCCAGTCGCGGTCTGCTTCCTTGCCGGGGAGAGCGGTCTCCTGGATTTCTTCGTCGGGCGTTGAGGTCCATTCAGCAATGAACTCCGCCAAGACTCTGCTCTGGATTGTCGAGGTACTTTCAAACTTCAACCCAAAGCTCGACAACTCCAGGGCCCATTCCACAATCCTTCCGGTCGCATCTGGGTTATGCAGTATCCGTTGCAACGGGAGGCGGGTGACGACAGTTATCTCGTGGGCTTGGAAGTAATGACGCAGCTTCCTCGAGGCCATAAGGAGGCCAAAGAGCAATTTCTGCACACCGGAGTACCTTGACCTAGCCCCCTGCAAGAGGGAGCTGACAAAGTAAACCGGGTGCTGCATCATCTTCTTCTTCTGCACCACCTCACTCGACTGCGCGGGCACTGCCTTGGTGGCATCAGACTCTGCCGGGGGCCTCGCCTTGCCGGCACCAGGCCCTGCCGGGGGAATCTTTGGCTTGCCATTCGCTGGTTCTGCCGTTGCCACTGCCTCCTCGTCGACCTCCCTCTGCGCCACCAGTGCGGCGCTGACCACTTGATTTGTCGCCGCCAGATACAGCAGCAACGGCTCTTGTGGTTTAGGCGCAACCAGTATTGGCGTGGAGGAAAGGTATTTCTTCAGATCCTGCAATGCTGCCTCGGCTTCTGGGGTCCACTCCATTGGGCCTGCCTTCTTCAAGATTTTGAAAAAAGGAAGGGCACGCTCGGCGGACTTGGAGATGAATCGACTCATGGCGGCGACGCAGCCGCCCCCCCCCCCCCCCCCCCCCCCCCCCCCCCCCCCCCCCCCCCCCCCCCCCCCCCCCCCCCCCCCCCCCCCCCCCCCCCCCCCCCCCCCCCCCCCCCCCCCCCCCCCCCCCCCCCCCCCCCCCCCCCCCCCCCCCCCCCCCCCCCCCCCCCCCCCCCCCCCCCCCCCCCCCCCCCCCCCCCCCCCCCCCCCCCCCCCCCCCCCCCCCCCCCCCCCCCCCCCCCCCCCCCCCCCCCCCCCCCCCCCCCCCCCCCCCCCCCCCCCCCCCCCCCCCCCCCCCCCCCCCCCCCCCCCCCCCCCCCCCCCCCCCCCCCCCCCCCCCCCCCCCCCCCCCCCCCCCCCCCCCCCCCCCCCCCCCCCCCCCCCCCCCCCCCCCCCCCCCCCCCCCCCCCCCCCCCCCCCCCCCCCCCCCCCCCCCCCCCCCCCCCCCCCCCCCCCCCCCCCCCCCCCCCCCCCCCCCCCCCCCCCCCCCCCCCCCCCCCCCCCCCCCCCCCCCCCCCCCCCCCCCCCCCCCCCCCCCCCCCCCCCCCCCCCCCCCCCCCCCCCCCCCCCCCCCCCCCCCCCCCCCCCCCCCCCCCCCCCCCCCCCCCCCCCCCCCCCCCCCCCCCCCCCCCCCCCCCCCCCCCCCCCCCCCCCCCCCCCCCCCCCCCCCCCCCCCCCCCCCCCCCCCCCCCCCCCCCCCCCCCCCCCCCCCCCCCCCCCCCCCCCCCCCCCCCCCCCCCCCCCCCCCCCCCCCCCCCCCCCCCCCCCCCCCCCCCCCCCCCCCCCCCCCCCCCCCCCCCCCCCCCCCCCCCCCCCCCCCCCCCCCCCCCCCCCCCCCCCCCCCCCCCCCCCCCCCCCCCCCCCCCCCCCCCCCCCCCCCCCCCCCCCCCCCCCCCCCCCCCCCCCCCCCCCCCCCCCCCCCCCCCCCCCCCCCCCCCCCCCCCCCCCCCCCCCCCCCCCCCCCCCCCCCCCCCCCCCCCCCCCCCCCCCCCCCCCCCCCCCCCCCCCCCCCCCCCCCCCCCCCCCCCCCCCCCCCCCCCCCCCCCCCCCCCCCCCCCCCCCCCCCCCCCCCCCCCCCCCCCCCCCCCCCCCCCCCCCCCCCCCCCCCCCCCCCCCCCCCCCCCCCCCCCCCCCCCCCCCCCCCCCCCCCCCCCCCCCCCCCCCCCCCCCCCAAATCAGCGCGTCCTTCTTGTCGGAGGGGACGGAGATGATGGTCAACGGCCCGGGCATCTTTAGCATGTTGTAGGCGTAGTGTTACGCCACCATGAACTTGGCTAGTGACAGGCGGCCGAGGATCCCGTGGTAGGGCAAGGGGATCTCAGCCACGTCGAAGACGATCCTCTCTGTCCTGTAGTTCAACCCTCCTCCAAACGTCACGGGCAGTGTGACCTTCCCCTTCAGCTGGCTCCTCCCCGGATTGACCCCTTGAAACATGCCCGTTTCCTCGAGGTCTCCATCAGGAATTTGCAGCCTTTTGATCATGACGGGCGAGATCAAGTTCAGGCCGGCCCCGCCGTTGACCAACATCTTGTTCACCTTGAGGTTGCGTATCGTTGGTGAGACCAACAATGGCAAACACCCGACTGCGGTTGTGTGGTCAGGGTGGTCCTCGGCGTCAAAGATGAGGGGCGTGCTGGACCACTTCAGCAGCTTCTGAGCGTCGAACGACGGCTCCGCTGCTGTAATCTCACGCGCCCACTGCTTGAGCTGGCGGTGAGAAGTATGCAGCGAGGCGCCACCATCGACGCACATGGCCTCCATAGCCTTCTGGAACTCTTGCTCACCGGACTCATCGTCCTCGTCGTGATCATCGTCTTCTTGTTTCTTGTCACGGCCCCGGGCGGCCCTCTCTTGCTGGTTGTCCTTGCCGGGGCGGCTTCCTTGGCCGCCACGCTTCTTGCCGGATCCCTCGGCACTGTCCTGACCTTTCTCCCTGTCCTGCCTTTCATACTCAGCCTTTTGCTTTTTAGCAAGCAGCTCGACTTGCCGGCAGTTCTGGAGGTCGTGGCCCTTGGTGCGGTGGATCTTGCAGTACAGCTTGCTGGAGCCCCCTGGCTTGTCGGCAGCTACTAAGGCCTGGCAGGCGGCGCACCCGGCAATCTCCTTGCCAGGGCCATCTACCTTGACCTTCTTGGCAGCACTGGTGTCGTCAGATCCTTCAATGGCAAGTACGTCCTTGCCCTTGCGTTTCCTGTTGCGACGTCGGCCCTTCTTCGTCAGGGCGGCGGCATCTTCGTTGGTAGAGTCGGTTTCTGCGCCGGCGTCTTCGCCGGGGTACTTCCTTCCCTCTTCAGCCGGGCGCATCTATCGGCCAGAACGTAGAGTTCGGCCACATCCTTAACCTTGGTCATCGCCAGATCTTCACGCATCTTGCGGTTGCGCACGTTCTGATGGAACGCGCTGATCACACCGGTGGGATGAACGTCGGGGATGTTGTACTGCACCCGGCTGAACCTCTGGATGTACTTGCGCAGGGTTTCCCCTTCCTTCTAGGGAATGATATGTAGATCGCTGGCCTGGCCATGAGCTTGGTGGCCTCCTGTGAAGGCGCCACCAAACTCATGGCATAGATCCCACCAAGAAGAAATGGAATTTGCCGGCAAGTGCATCAACCAAGACATAACATTGGGCTTCCGTGCCAGCGGGAAATAATTGGCAAGCACCTTGTCGTCCCGAGCTCCGGCAGCCTGCATCGCGATGGTGTAGATGCTGAGGAACTCAGACGGATGGGTATTGCCAGTGTACTTCTCGCCGACGTCGGGCTTGAACGTGCGGTGGGACGGCCACTGGAACTGCCGCAGCTCGCGGGTAAAGGCCGGGTAGTCCACCTTGTAAGGTAGGCCACCGGAGCCCCCCGGTGTTGGGTGGTCCATAGCGGGTCCCGCCCGCTTGTCCGACTGGTGGCGTGTATTCTGCTTGACGGGCCATGAATGAGGGCAGCCAGCTAGGTGGTGCTCAATCACCTCCCTGGGAACACCAGGGATGTCGGATGCTTGCCACACAAACACGTCGACATTCGCCTGCTGGAAGGTGACGAGCGCGCCTTCCTATTTGCTGTCGAGGGTGGAGCCTATGGTGAAGGCCCCTCCCATGCCATCCTCCCCGACGGACACCTTCTTAGTCTGCGGTGGCTCGGCTCTGGATTTCTTGCTCTTGCCGGTAGAGCTCTCTGGCACGTCCTCGATGGTAGTGCAACACTCTGAGGAGGTGCGCTTGCCGGAGTGGGTGCGAGAGGTCTTGCCGGGCTTCTTCTTCCCTCCCGGGCCTTCAGCGGCAGGAGCAAGTGCCTTGACGGCAGCTGCTGCAACTGCTTCCCGGTAGAGTTGGTCGGCGCAAATCAGCGCGTCCTTCTTGTCGGAGGGGACGGAGATGATGGTCAACGGCCCGGGCATCTTTAGCATGTTGTAGGCGTAGTGTGACGCCGCCATGAACTTGGCTAGTGCCGGGCGGCCGAGGATCCCGTTGTAGGGCAAGGGGATCTTGGCCACGTCGAAGACGACCCCCCCCCCCCCCCCCCCCCCCCCCCCCCCCCCCCCCCCCCCCCCCCCCCCCCCCCCCCCCCCCCCCCCCCCCCCCCCCCCCCCCCCCCCCCCCCCCCCCCCCCCCCCCCCCCCCCCCCCCCCCCCCCCCCCCCCCCCCCCCCCCCCCCCCCCCCCCCCCCCCCCCCCCCCCCCCCCCCCCCCCCCCCCCCCCCCCCCCCCCCCCCCCCCCCCCCCCCCCCCCCCCCCCCCCCCCCCCCCCCCCCCCCCCCCCCCCCCCCCCCCCCCCCCCCCCCCCCCCCCCCCCCCCCCCCCCCCCCCCCCCCCCCCCCCCCCCCCCCCCCCCCCCCCCCCCCCCCCCCCCCCCCCCCCCCCCCCCCCCCCCCCCCCCCCCCCCCCCCCCCCCCCCCCCCCCCCCCCCCCCCCCCCCCCCCCCCCCCCCCCCCCCCCCCCCCCCCCCCCCCCCCCCCCCCCCCCCCCCCCCCCCCCCCCCCCCCCCCCCCCCCCCCCCCCCCCCCCCCCCCCCCCCCCCCCCCCCCCCCCCCCCCCCCCCCCCCCCCCCCCCCCCCCCCCCCCCCCCCCCCCCCCCCCCCCCCCCCCCCCCCCCCCCCCCCCCCCCCCCCCCCCCCCCCCCCCCCCCCCCCCCCCCCCCCCCCCCCCCCCCCCCCCCCCCCCCCCCCCCCCCCCCCCCCCCCCCCCCCCCCCCCCCCCCCCCCCCCCCCCCCCCCCCCCCCCCCCCCCCCCCCCCCCCCCCCCCCCCCCCCCCCCCCCCCCCCCCCCCCCCCCCCCCCCCCCCCCCCCCCCCCCCCCCCCCCCCCCCCCCCCCCCCCCCCCCCCCCCCCCCCCCCCCCCCCCCCCCCCCCCCCCCCCCCCCCCCCCCCCCCCCCCCCCCCCCCCCCCCCCCCCCCCCCCCCCCCCCCCCCCCCCCCCCCCCCCCCCCCCCCCCCCCCCCCCCCCCCCCCCCCCCCCCCCCCCCCCCCCCCCCCCCCCCCCCCCCCCCCCCCCCCCCCCCCCCCCCCCCCCCCCCCCCCCCCCCCCCCCCCCCCCCCCCCCCCCCCCCCCCCCCCCCCCCCCCCCCCCCCCCCCCCCCCCCCCCCCCCCCCCCCCCCCCCCCCCCCCCCCCCCCCCCCCCCCCCCCCCCCCCCCCCCCCCCCCCCCCCCCCCCCCCCCCCCCCCCCCCCCCCCCCCCCCCCCCCCCCCCCCCCCCCCCCCCCCCCCCCCCCCCCCCCCCCCCCCCCCCCCCCCCCCCCCCCCCCCCCCCCCCCCCCCCCCCCCCCCCCCCCCCCCCCCCCCCCCCCCCCCCCCCCCCCCCCCCCCCCCCCCCCCCCCCCCCCCCCCCCCCCCCCCCCCCCCCCCCCCCCCCCCCCCCCCCCCCCCCCCCCCCCCCCCCCCCCCCCCCCCCCCCCCCCCCCCCCCCCCCCCCCCCCCCCCCCCCCCCCCCCCCCCCCCCCCCCCCCCCCCCCCCCCCCCCCCCCCCCCCCCCCCCCCCCCCCCCCCCCCCCCCCCCCCCCCCCCCCCCCCCCCCCCCCCCCCCCCCCCCCCCCCCCCCCCCCCCCCCCCCCCCCCCCCCCCCCCCCCCCCCCCCCCCCCCCCCCCCCCCCCCCCCCCCCCCCCCCCCCCCCCCCCCCCCCCCCCCCCCCCCCCCCCCCCCCCCCCCCCCCCCCCCCCCCCCCCCCCCCCCCCCCCCCCCCCCCCCCCCCCCCCCCCCCCCCCCCCCCCCCCCCCCCCCCCCCCCCCCCCCCCCCCCCCCCCCCCCCCCCCCCCCCCCCCCCCCCCCCCCCCCCCCCCCCCCCCCCCCCCCCCCCCCCCCCCCCCCCCCCCCCCCCCCCCCCCCCCCCCCCCCCCCCCCCCCCCCCCCCCCCCCCCCCCCCCCCCCCCCCCCCCCCCCCCCCCCCCCCCCCCCCCCCCCCCCCCCCCCCCCCCCCCCCCCCCCCCCCCCCCCCCCCCCCCCCCCCCCCCCCCCCCCCCCCCCCCCCCCCCCCCCCCCCCCCCCCCCCCCCCCCCCCCCCCCCCCCCCCCCCCCCCCCCCCCCCCCCCCCCCCCCCCCCCCCCCCCCCCCCCCCCCCCCCCCCCCCCCCCCCCCCCCCCCCCCCCCCCCCCCCCCCCCCCCCCCCCCCCCCCCCCCCCCCCCCCCCCCCCCCCCCCCCCCCCCCCCCCCCCCCCCCCCCCCCCCCCCCCCCCCCCCCCCCCCCCCCCCCCCCCCCCCCCCCCCCCCCCCCCCCCCCCCCCCCCCCCCCCCCCCCCCCCCCCCCCCCCCCCCCCCCCCCCCCCCCCCCCCCCCCCCCCCCCCCCCCCCCCCCCCCCCCCCCCCCCCCCCCCCCCCCCCCCCCCCCCCCCCCCCCCCCCCCCCCCCCCCCCCCCCCCCCCCCCCCCCCCCCCCCCCCCCCCCCCCCCCCCCCCCCCCCCCCCCCCCCCCCCCCCCCCCCCCCCCCCCCCCCCCCCCCCCCCCCCCCCCCCCCCCCCCCCCCCCCCCCCCCCCCCCCCCCCCCCCCCCCCCCCCCCCCCCCCCCCCCCCCCCCCCCCCCCCCCCCCCCCCCCCCCCCCCCCCCCCCCCCCCCCCCCCCCCCCCCCCCCCCCCCCCCCCCCCCCCCCCCCCCCCCCCCCCCCCCCCCCCCCCCCCCCCCCCCCCCCCCCCCCCCCCCCCCCCCCCCCCCCCCCCCCCCCCCCCCCCCCCCCCCCCCCCCCCCCCCCCCCCCCCCCCCCCCCCCCCCCCCCCCCCCCCCCCCCCCCCCCCCCCCCCCCCCCCCCCCCCCCCCCCCCCCCCCCCCCCCCCCCCCCCCCCCCCCCCCCCCCCCCCCCCCCCCCCCCCCCCCCCCCCCCCCCCCCCCCCCCCCCCCCCCCCCCCCCCCCCCCCCCCCCCCCCCCCCCCCCCCCCCCCCCCCCCCCCCCCCGTAAAGAATGCAAGAGTATCAATACTTACCTAACTCCAAACATTATGAAATTCTACCACACTGTAGAAAAATTTTCAGAGCTTATTATGCAAAAAAATTCCACATTTTATCACATTCTGACTTTTCTAGGGAATTTTTGCAACAGCGGTAAACTTTCTGTTTTCAAACAGCAACATGTAGACTTGTAAAATAAGCATAGTAAAGGCTACCCTTGACATTTTTATTGAAATAAAAGATGAAAAACATTATTCTAAATATAAGAAAGCAAATAAAAATAAAATAACTTGACACTCCAAGAAAAACTCATATCATGTGACGAATAAAAATATAGCTCCAAATGAGGTTACCGATAATGTTGGAGACGAAAGAGGGGATGCCTTCCGGGGCATCCCCAAACTTAGTTGCTTGGAACTTCCTTGAATATTTCCTTGGGGGTGCCTTGTGCATACCCAAGGTTAAGTTCTTGTCCCTCCTTATTCTCCTCCTATCGATATCTCACCGAAAACTTGAAAACTTCAATCACACAAAACTTAACGGAACATTGTGAGATAGGTTAGTATGATAAAGAGCAAACCATTCCACATTTGGTACTGTCAAAGACAAGATTCATAATTGTTTCCACACAATTCCCACTGTATAATATCATTTCCACAATTTATATTGAGCAATATAAGCCATAGAAACTAGGAAACAAGCAAACTATGCATTGAAAACAGAATCTGTCAAAAACAGAACAGTCTGTAATGATCTGGATAACTACCATACTTCTGCTACCTCAAAAATTATTAAACAATTAGGAACACGTGACCAATTTGTATATTAAACTTCTGCAAAACCCCCCCCCCCCCCCCCCCCCCCCCCCCCCCCCCCCCCCCCCCCCCCCCCCCCCCCCCCCCCCCCCCCCCCCCCCCCCCCCCCCCCCCCCCCCCCCCCCCCCCCCCCCCCCCCCCCCCCCCCCCCCCCCCCCCCCCCCCCCCCCCCCCCCCCCCCCCCCCCCCCCCCCCCCCCCCCCCCCCCCCCCCCCCCCCCCCCCCCCCCCCCCCCCCCCCCCCCCCCCCCCCCCCCCCCCCCCCCCCCCCCCCCCCCCCCCCCCCCCCCCCCCCCCCCCCCCCCCCCCCCCCCCCCCCCCCCCCCCCCCCCCCCCCCCCCCCCCCCCCCCCCCCCCCCCCCCCCCCCCCCCCCCCCCCCCCCCCCCCCCCCCCCCCCCCCCCCCCCCCCCCCCCCCCCCCCCCCCCCCCCCCCCCCCCCCCCCCCCCCCCCCCCCCCCCCCCCCCCCCCCCCCCCCCCCCCCCCCCCCCCCCCCCCCCCCCCCCCCCCCCCCCCCCCCCCCCCCCCCCCCCCCCCCCCCCCCCCCCCCCCCCCCCCCCCCCCCCCCCCCCCCCCCCCCCCCCCCCCCCCCCCCCCCCCCCCCCCCCCCCCCCCCCCCCCCCCCCCCCCCCCCCCCCCCCCCCCCCCCCCCCCCCCCCCCCCCCCCCCCCCCCCCCCCCCCCCCCCCCCCCCCCCCCCCCCCCCCCCCCCCCCCCCCCCCCCCCCCCCCCCCCCCCCCCCCCCCCCCCCCCCCCCCCCCCCCCCCCCCCCCCCCCCCCCCCCCCCCCCCCCCCCCCCCCCCCGTAGCATCATGAATGAATTCAACAATATAACTATCACATAAAGCATTCTTTTCTTGATACATAAGCATAGAAATTTTATTACTCTCCACATAAGCAAATTTATTCTCATGAATAGTAGTGGGAGCAAGCTCAACAAAATAACTATCATGTGATTGGAAATTAAAATCATGATGACAAGTTTCATGGTTATCATTATTCTTTATAGCATACATGTCATCACAATAATCATCATAGATAGGAACTTCGTTGTCATAATCAAATGAAACCTCTTCCAAAATAGTGGATTCATCATTAAATAAAGTCATGACCTCTCCAAATCCACTTTCATCAATATAATCATCATAAATAGGAGGCATGCTATCATCATAATAAATTTTCTCATCAAAACTTGGGGACTAAAAATATCATCTTCATCAAACATAGCATCCCCAAGCTTATGGCTTTGCATATCATTAGCATCATGAATATTCAAAGAATTCATACCAACAACATTGCAATCATGCTCATCATTTATGCTAAACATTTTATTGAATTCTTCTTCTATCAATTGAGCAAAATTTTCATTTCCATCATTTTCACGAAAGACATGATAAAGATGAATAATATGAGACCACCTCAATTCCATTTTTTGTAGTTTTCTTTTTATAAACCAAACTAGTGATAAAACGAGAAACTAAAAGATTCAATTGCAAGATCTAAAGATATACCTTCAAGCACTCACCTCCCCGGCAACGGCGCCAGAAAAGAGCTTGATGCCTACAACACAACTTGTTCTTGTAGACTCGTGTTGGGCCTCCAAGCGCAGAGTTTTGTACCCCCCCCCCCCCCCCCCCCCCCCCCCCCCCCCCCCCCCCCCCCCCCCCCCCCCCCCCCCCCCCCCCCCCCCCCCCCCCCCCCCCCCCCCCCCCCCCCCCCCCCGGGGGCGATGCATGTCCTGCGACCGCGCCCACGGCAGGGACGGCCATAGGATTGTGAACGTCACCGCCATGGCTATGCCCCTCGGCCAGACCGGGAGGGACAGAAAGAATAATATCCAGGATGTGTTGGTGCTGCTCTTCTCCGGTGCCTCCTGCTCCAGCTTCGGCCGCGAGGGAGGTGGTGACAATGTCGCCTATGTCGAGCACGTCTCCGGCAGCGCCCATATCCTCATGCGCCTCCGCATTTCCCGCGGCGTCGGTGGTCGCGGGCGGCGGGGCCTTCGAGGTGGATGGATGAGCTGTGGCACCGGACTTCTTCTTAAGTGCCATAGTCGATGGAGCCGCTGATGATAAAAACAGCGATGAAGATGACATGCCACTTACACTCTCGGGTTCATGCAAGTGATCCCCCTACCTGGCGTGCCAAAGATGTCGTGGGAAACCATGACCACCTATGGGACCAAGAGCACCTTTTGGTTGGCGGGGGGATGTGCACGTTGCACAAAGAGCGGAGAAGCATAACACAGCATAGCAGAGATCACACAGGCAGTTTTACCCAGGTTCGGGCCACCGTGAGGTGTAAAACCCTACTCCTGCTTTGGTGGATTGATGGTGGAAAGTGGTGGAGAAGCGCATCGCTCTTGCCCGGCAAGGGTGCGTCGGGGCGAGAGGAGCTACGCACGTATGAGTGTGAGGGGGTCCGAATCCTTTCTACGGTTGCCATGGGCCTCCCTTTATAGATTAAGGGGTCACCACAGTGGCAAATCAGTCTTTACATACTGATTAGATAGCAAACAGTGCTATCATACCTAACTCTGCAGGCTGACAGAGCACATTAAATGTGCCACTCAATGTCACATCGCTCCTCGCCCGGCAGGCCTTGCCAGGCTATTTTGCCAGCTTCGCTCCTGCTTGCTTGACATGTCTGAGGACGGGTGTCGCTTGGAGGTATTTCTGTAGGAAGTGGCTGCCTTGTGTCAAATAGCAGCCACTTAGTAACTTAGGAGCTTGACACCGCACTAATTAACGACGTGCATTGCTGTGAGGTGGTGTGGTTGAGTGGTTTGCCTCCGTAAGCCCCGACAGGCATGCCGGGACGACCAGAAAGCTTGCTTCCGGGGGTAACCCCAACCTCGCCTAGCTCGCCTGCCCGGCAAGGGGGGGTTCCCCCTTACTGGTTTCTTGTCTCTCTGGCTAGTCTTGGTCTTCCCGTGCTTTTTTATCTGGTCTTGGTGTTGTAATCTTGTTCTTGCGCCTGTGCATAGTCTGGGCAACGGACCTAGGGTTTGTTGCACCGAGAGATAGTTATCGCATGATCCAGGCAGTAAGCTTACATGGTAAATGACATACGAATTATTGCTGATCATGGCAAGCAATATTTAAATGGTTCGAAACAGCATCAGCCGCAAAGAAATTAAAATGGTAAGATGAAACTAGGGATGTAAGTAGAAAATAAACGGCATCTGCCAGTCCCATCTATTTAGTTTTTACTAGCTCACTAGTTCATTTTCCTCAAAAAACAAAAACTTTTTGAACTATGATACCACCGCATCAGTCACTTCTTGAAAGGGACCCAGTTGACATCCCTACTTGAAAGGGAGTGTACCACCGCTATATTTAAGTTGCCAAGGCATCTAAGCAGTTGAAATAATCTGAGAAAGCACTTAACATTGTGGCCTCATATAAACTATGAAGACGGTCTTGTGATGAAGTTCATATGAAAAGTTAAAGCGTCAAATGAACTAGGCATGCATTTCTTTACGATAGCACATCAGTCACTTCTGACATATTAGCCAACTCAGGTATAGCCTAACAAGTAACAAACATGCTTTCGAATCAAGTAATACTGCAAAGCAGACAACTGAACTATTTTTAATTCTGTAGGATTACAGGTTGAGGGCACAAGCCAAGAAAGCAGCCCACACACATTACATTTCACATGTACTAAAACACACTGGCTTACCATATGTTGCTGTGAAGCCTCGCTACTGTTACAATGTTCTTTGAATATATCGTCAACATCCCATGGTTGCAAATCTAGTTGTTGTAGGTTATTCCGTACCCTCTATTTAGGTAAAATTAATTTTAATCGCATGCACTGGTTCGAATTGATCATCAATGGTTCATCTAAACTAATGAAAGAAGGGTGTGTGCTTACACGACAATATATGTGATTCACTCTATTTTTATGCTTGTTCGAGGTGCCAGCCCCAAAAGAACAAATATTTTGCTTGATGGTGTTGGCAGCTCCATAATTAATAGAAGCATCAAATTAGTCATGCAACTTGGAAAGATCAAGAACACAGAAAAAACTAATGAACAGAGGCTCGGAGCAGTCATGTAATAGCTAGCATCAGAAAATGCAGGGTAAAACAAACAAAAAGCAGCGGAACCACATGCTAGTTTGCTGATGTGTAATTAACCATAGAGAACAGGAAGCAGTCTAATGGAACCAACAGGTGGCATCAGAACAACACCATTATCATAAATATAGCATGCAAGAAGTAAAATAGTAGGCAGTGATATCTAGGAAGTATCGTAATACTTAGGACAAAACAAAAGCATTGAATAACGCGTCTCATGAAAAATTGAATGATGCCCTGAGGAAATTCAAAGGTGCGGTGCTTATGCTAAGAAAGTGAACGTAGGCGCCGACCGTTGTTTAATAGTACCTGATTCTTCTCGGCGTATGGGTATCATTGTCATACTTGATAGCTAAGGATCATCGATGGTGCGTGTGTTGCGGTTGAGTTTGGGCCGGCTATCACCGTTGCTGAAGGGGCTCCGGTGCTTTGGTTGCGGCGCCTGTCGACATACGAGAAAGCTCATCTGTGGTAAGTGAACAGTTCCACAATATAGAAGAGAAAAACCAATGGAGTACAAATCAAAATAACCTGATGAGGCTACAGCATCAGTAAAGTAGGGCCGGTGGAGTCGAATATGGCGTTGGTGGAGCGGGTCCAGTGCAGTTGACGAAGGCGTCGGCGAAGCACATCCGGCGCGGTGTACAGTGCTTTCGGTGAAGTGGATCTGTTGCGGCAGACGAGGGCTTGTATGAAGGGCTAGCGATGGGGCAGATGAGGGAGTCAGTGAACGGCCTACACTGTGGTGGACGAGGGCGCTGGTGAAGTAGATCCGGTGCGGTCGATCATGATGGCGGTCAAGGAGATCTGGAGCGGTGGACAAGCCATTCGGTGAAGTGGCTCCGGTGAAGTGGTGAGTTGGCAGTTGTGGGTTCCAAGGTGCGGAAGGTAGATCCAGCGGTGTCGGTGGAAAACGACACCTATGGAATCAAAAGAATCCCTACTATGGTTGCCGGGGCGCGGGGTTGTGAGAAGAGCCGGATTAACAGTCAACACAAGGATCTTTTACCCAGGTTCAGGCCGCGAGGATGCGTAATACCATAGTCCTGCTTTGGTGTGTATTTGAGAGAGTTCTTGAGCTCTCGAACTAGCTATGGTGGCTGCGTAGTTCAAAAGAGCCGAATCCCTCTCCAGTATGCCATGGGCCTCCTTTTATAGTCGAAAGGGGCTGCCACAGTGGCACACAGGAGGTGCAAAGGTCTACAGTGCTGCGAGCTTATCGCCCGTATTACAGGACAAGACGCATTTAATGCATAGCTTAGGTGTCCCTTAGCTTTATCGGGGACGGGAACGAGGCCCATCCCGTCCGTCGCCGCCTCGCCTTGCTTCGACACGCGCCCAGGCCAGCGATGCGTGCGGCGCCATGTAGGCAGGCAGGCAGCTGAGGTGGCACGGTGGTAGGGTCTTCACGAAGATCTGCATGCCACCATGCAGGTGCTTGCTGAGTTGGCTCGGAAGCCGCCCGTCGCCACGTAGGTGCCTGCCCATCTGGTTGAGCAAGCAGCTGCTTGGGGATGGCGGTGGAGTCTTGGTCGACGCGGGCCTGGCTGTGGCCCTGCTGATGCCCTCGGCAAGGGCCTTGCCGGGGGCCCGGCAAGGGTCTTGCCGTGGCATCACAGTCGTCCCCGGCAAGGCGCTTGTCGGGGGTCTTGTGGATCTCCTCAGCAAGGATCCCGCCGAGGGCCGCCGTCTTCTGGTTCTCATCTGATCTCACATATATATGGTCTTGACAAAGATCTGCATGCCACCACGGAGGTGCCTCCCGAGCCCTAGTTCCAACGTAGTTGGTTGGAACCCATGGGCTCAAGGGTGGCTCACTACGTTGGCATCGGGCAAGTTGCCCTGGCAAGGCTCTTGCCGGGGCCGCGGAGGCCGCCCCGGCAAGGGCCTTGCCGGGGAGTCCACCTCGCCCTCTTGCTCTTTGGTGTTTCTAGTCTTGGAGTTGCCTTGGCTGTCTTGTGCTTTGGCTTCTCTCCGGCTTCCCTCCTCTGCTCTGCTTAGTGTGGCCGTGGCGCGCGGCTCCGACTGCCCGTGCACAAGTAAAGTGGTACAAAAGAGTGCCCCTACTTTTGTACACCGACAAGCGGGGTGTGAGGTCCACCGTTGCGGCGGAGGACTGGATTCGGTGGCTTGGCATGGTTGGGGGGGAGGGGAAGGGGAGGGCTCTGGGAAGAATGTTGGGGGCAAAGAGGGGAATACAATGGAGTTACCAAAGCAGCCCTTTTCCGTTCATGTGGCAGTGGTAAAACAGGAATATCGCAGGGCTAAACTTTCGGGCGCGAGATATTTCAATGTGAGCGGGAAGTTTAAAAGCTTTTGTCACCTGAAATTAAGTGTTCTGCTCTTGTACGGCCGACTATGATATCATGACCGAGAATTTATTTGTTTTACACGCAAAAAAGTGCAAGTTTCGAAAATCAATGTCTCCAACTCGAAACTTAGATTGTCCATTCAATTCAAATATGGATCATTGAGCTAGTGGAAGCAAATACCATCATATGGTCCAATTCAAATGAAATTCCAAATGTGTTTATCCTAAATATGATGACAAAAACAAAAATGTGTATGTGTATGAATAAAGTGGATGATTGTAAAGTTTGAACATGCCCGTATGTGTATATCTCTAGGTTTGATATATGAATTTGAAATCACGAAATCCCGGCTTAAAAAATGTACCTCCATTTAAATGAATTAGAAAAGCTAATGATGGAGTCAAATTCCAAAATTCCAATCTTAGGTTTGTAATTCTGGTACTTCAAAGTATATCACACATGTTCAAAAGTATCGTTATCTCATAGTCCAATCTTTGAAACAAATTGATCAACCATGAATGCACACACTATTGACTATATATATCTCAATTATGCTAAAGACTCTCAAATATGGACACCTCACTCTTTAACTGAAGCCACCCACCCCGTCCCCCCCTCCACAAGTCGTTCACTCCCCCGGACACGAACATAGGAGCATATTAACACCCCCCTCTCTTCTAAAGTCCGGACCCCAATAAAGGTCTCTATCACTTTGTCTCTCGGGAATGCACACATCTCTTCCCCCACTCTTTAGGTCTCTCAGCGTCTCTCTTTCCCAAGCACACACACTATATAGAGTGTATCTTTCCCATACACACAAAACATCTTCCCCAAACGTCTATCTCCCTAGTTATGTGGTTCTCGCACACTCACCTCACTCACCACCCCCACTTCAAACAAGCACCCTTTGTCTCCTTGTGCACCACTCTCCTCTTTCTATCTCTCCCACATGCGGACCCACCCCAGCTCCTTCCCTTTATGCATATATGTCATGACTCTTTCCATAGCTCCCTAACGTATCATCGTTCTCAATCTCGCACGTTGTTCCCTACACCATCTATTCTAGATCTCTCATGAAGTCTCTATCACACACACAATGACTCGCTTCCCTTGCGTCTTCGTACATAGGCCACTTTCGAACAACATCAACCTTGTGTCCCTATCTATACACCACTTCCACACACAAACGACCCCTCTCTCCCCCGTCTCTTCCTCGCTAGCTCTCTCTCGCTCTCACACCCCTCTCCCACACAAACTCGATCTCCCTTCCAAATAGTCTGCTCCCCGCCCGCACCCATGCTATCCCGCTACTACACATGCCTTTGTCTCTCTTTGACACACATGTCACACCATTCTCCCTTCCCTACTAGGTTTACATCATTAGTGGTCTCTCTTCTCCACATACACACACTCCCTCTCACACACAAACGCGCGCACAAACACACACAAATATGCACAAACACCCATCTATCCGGATCCTTCTTTTAAGACACACACCCTTGGATATTCTCTCTAGCTCTAGGTATGTATATATCCCCCCTCTCTCTAGCTCACATGCACACCAAAATTCTCCATCTCTCTAACTCACACATCTCTCCCCATGTCCGCATGTGTATCTCACACACTCACTCTCTGGTTATGTCAATGTGTCTCCACGTTACACAACACAAAGCCCCATGCACATGCTTCTCTCTATCCTCCACACATAGAGACACAAAGAATCTCTTATCATTGCCTCAGTCTCTACACATATCACACACGCACGCTGTCTCTCTCTCTCTCTCTCGCACACACACTCAATAAAGGTTTTCCCATGAGTAACTTACGGTCTATTCATCAACAGTCGTGGCAGTATGGAGGACACGAGACGTGAAAAAGAGTAAATCTACATGTGCGTAGACCACCTAGTATGACTACTAGGACTAGAGCAAGCCAAAAGTGCGCCGCCGTCAACCCCTCCTTACCGGCGACGGGAAAACCTTTGTTTTACACAGTCAAGAAGTCATCGTGCTAAGGCCCCACATGCTCAGCCATTGAATAAAATGTAGATCCAAGTTTGTGGAAACAAGTATCGATAATACGTTTCTATCTCCATACTTATATATCTTCTCTTATAAAAAAACCAAGTTGGTGATGATGGTATGCCTGCCATCTTGCAATATAGACCGTCCGATCTATATCTAATGGATAGAAATTAAACTAAAAGATGCTCGCACCTCTCTCCACATTTGCAGACAAGGCCTTCCCTCGTTCATCCTTATCTTCCACAACCTTATTGTTGAGAAATTAAAAAAGGAAGCCTCTGGAACAAACTGGCATGGTGGTCGCTGCCGGCGTCGTCCATCCCCATGCCCCCGCTCAGTCCGACCATGAATCACCACCACGCCCCACTCCTCCTCGCCTTATCTCTCCTCTTTCTCGAGATATCATTAGTTTTTACACATGGGATTACTCCCGCATGGGTCAATCACAATAGGTGTTTTGTAAAAAATACATCTTGATATTCCGTGCAATGCACGGGCATCTTGCTAGTACTCCTACAGAAGACTTAGTTGGTGAAGATGGTTTGTCTGCCATCCATCATTTCTAACCATTAGACCTACATCTAACGACTGTGAGGTAAGTTGTTGCCTTTTCTCAACAACATCCCACTTCTGTACCAATTTGCAGAAAAACCCTTAATTAGTATCTTAAAATCAACCACATCCCTCCCTCACCTCACCAAAACAGCCCAAGGAATATATTCTGATTGAAACATAATATATTTCTAGTGATATATGTATATCAAAATTAGAGTGTTTTCTATCAAGTTTGTGAATAAGTATTATTCTAATTATGATTCGTTGCAACGCGCGTGAACATTGGTAGTATTTCCAACCATGCAAAAAAAATGCTAGCATTTCCATAGTTTCGAGTTTTCCATCAAGATATTAGTCACCCATGGTTGATATTTAGTTTGAATTATGTACACATAGGCACTATGTAACTAGCCGTGCTTATTGGCTTCCAAAGCTTAACTTTCACCATGTTCAAGGAGGGAGTAGTCCACCCTCGGGGCTGAGGGTTTGTACCAGTATCTATGTGTTTAATCTCTCTCTCTCTCTCTCTCGTGATCTATATCATGGGCTTTGTTAATATAGATGGATCATATGATGTTTCTCCCCTCTATACTCTTGTTGTGATGAATTGAATCTTTACACTTTGAAGTTTTGTCTTGTCGGATTGAATATTCAGATATGAGAACACATGATGTATGTCTTGCGGTATGAATACTTCAGGTGAAAATGGGGTATCGTATTGACTCACTTGATATATGTTATGGCACTCAACTTGCGGATTCCCGAGGTGACATTGGGGTAATCTATGCATAGGGGTTGATGCACGTTTTTATTAACTTTTCTCCGATAGAAACTTTGGGGTCTCTTTGTAGTTCTTTGTGTGGATTGAGTATTATGAATATGAATTTCTTTGGTGTTATGTTAGTACAAACTCTAGGATAGATCGAATGGAAAAAATAGCTTTGTGTTATTTTAGTACGAACTCTTGAATAGATCAAACGGAAAGAATAGCTTTGAGGTGGTTTCGTACCCTACAAACAATTTCTATCTTTTGTCCTCCACTATAAGGAACTGGGGAATGATTCTTTATTGCACTTTGAGGGATAATCATATGATCCAACTATGTTAGCATTGTTGAGAGATTGCACTAGTGAAAGTATGAACCCTAGGCCTTGTTTTCAAGCATTGCAATACCGTTTTGTGCCCATTTACTATTTACTACGTTTCTCTTTTTATTTATTTAGATTATAAAAATATATTTCTACCATCCATATTACACTTTTATCACCATCTCTTTGCCGAACTAGTGCACCTATACAATTTGCCGTTGTATTGCGTGTGTTGGGGACACAAGAGATTTCTTGTATTTGGTTGCAGGGTCCTTTGAGATAGACCATCTTCATCCTACACCTCTCACGGATTGATAAAACCTTAGGTCATCCACT
>JAAAWM010009262.1:0-21229 GCA_036873465.1 Thinopyrum obtusiflorum | reverse complement strand
GTTCAAATTTGGCACTTCTCCGGGTTCATTTAGCATATTTAGGCCATTATGTGCATTTTGTAGAAATTTACTACCAATATAAGAATTATGGGTTGTTTGGTCCCAGCCATAGTTTGCCAAGCCAAAATTTGGCAGCCACACTTAGTTGGTATGTGTTTGGTTTTTGCCACACTTTGGCTTCCCACACTTTATTTCCCCTATGGTCCACTTGTCATAGAGACAATTTTTTGCCAACTTTTGCCAAGTTTAGCATCCAATTTCTCAGCCACACTTGTGTGGCTGGCCACACTTGTGTGGCTGGCCACACTTGTGTGGCTGGCCACACTTTGGCTTGGCCACACTAGTCTCCAACCAAACAGACGCAATGAATCTCTACATCATGCATATATGATTCAAAGCTTACATGCTATAGTGTGGTATTTATTCATTATTTGGTTGCCAAATCTCATGCAGGAAATGCACGTGTACCTTACTAATAAACATAGTTTCCAGTGATATTATCTGTAGTTACATGCATCAACCTGGACGAAGGTGCAGAAACATCAAATCCCAGCTACAGCTACAAAGGTGTGATGAGAGGGACGTGGAATGTCGTTCGATCATGGTGCATGCGCGCGCTCCGCGTGGCTGGGGTGGTAGCCAATCAGAAAGCAACCCACAATAGGATCTGCGCACATAGTTTCCACGGGCAATGGAAAGTAACCGTGTGCGGTAATAAAGAGTAAAATGCACTAGCGGTCATCGAACTTGTCTCGATAGCTCACTTTGGTCACTGTACTTAAGAATACGATAAATACAGTCACTATATATGACTTAAGATGATTATACGGTCACTGGCTTAGCGTATAGCTCCATATTTTGTCTGGTTGAACGGTCAAACAGTCCACATGCACCTCACCCAGGTTCTACGGCCCCACCCGTCAATGGTTCAAAAATAAATAAATTAGAAAAGCTAAATTTTGCATTGCATGGGTGGGGAATTAACCCCGAACCTCTCCAGTAAAACCCCACAAGCTAACCAAATGAGGTATTTTTGCAAGGAGCAAATGCGACGCACATGCATGCATGTGGACGACCCACACACATGCAGTACGCACACGCACACACACAATCCATACTAGCACGCATGCGGACGCACTTACGCACTTACGCTTATGATTGTACGCTGAAATAAATCATGTGAACTCATGGATGACGAGCCTTTGAAGTGTATGTGGCACATATAGACAACCAGGCATCCATGCAACTGCTCTTGTCGCCAGCTAGCCTTCGACGACCACCATTAGACACCACACAACCATCCATAACTTACGAATAATGGATGAATCGATCAAACACACACTCGTGTGCAGTGGCACTATGATCGGTCGCTCACGATACGTATATAGGTACCATAGTACCCTCTCTAGCTAGGCTATTTTATAGATTGTCATTGTGATGGATGATATACATGAGCAAGGCGCCGATTAATGTCATCGCGTCATGTGCAGAGCCATGGCTAATGTCGAGCAGCTCGACACCCAAGCACAAGTATGACGTTGGTGTTGAGCCAAGTGAATACATGCTCGGTGTTCACGGAGGCCGCCAGCAAACGTCTAAATACTAATGTCAGGCACCGCCGGGGCGCGCAGGTGACGGGCTCGTCGTTTGCATTGCGCCATGAGCAGGACTTTGATTGAGAGGGCGACGTGCATGCATTACCATGGTTTGACAGCGTGAGCATGAGTGTCTGCATGCGTACATGCTAATTGCGTCTGTGGATGGTGTGCGCTAATGTATGCATCACGTATAATATAAAAAAATTGTTTTGTTAATTTAACGCAAAGTATTTCATTTTCATTTGGCTGACGAGTGTGCATTGCAGTGATAAGTCAGTGGTTTGATTCCTCACATACACATAATTTTGGTTTTTATTTCTTTCTCCACTGGCAGGTAGGCCTGCATAGATAGATAGATACAGAACACGGGCTGATGGGGTGCATGTGGACTGTTTGACTGGTCAACTAGACAAATACAGAGCTATACCCTGAGCCAGTGACCGTATAATCACCATATCTCGTATATAATGACCGTATTGACCGTATTCTTAAGTACAATGATCAAACTGAGCTATCAAGACAAGTTCGATGACCGCCAATGCATTTTATTCGGTAATAAATGACCAGTATTGAACGGGAATCCAAATTTCCTTCGTCGTCTGTCCTTGAGCTCTTGACAAACCAATGCACTATACGGTTGTCCAGCCACTTCGCCCCACAGCTCTCACCAAGCGTTGTTCATGCCACCACGACGCACACTAACCGGTAAGGAAGTGATGGCATCCCGCCGCGCCGAGTTCCTCGCCGCTCACAACCACACACAAAATGGTAGGGAAGCGATGGAATCCCGCTGTGCTGAGTTCATCGCCGCTCGTGACCTCACACCTACGTGGGCGGACTTTGAAGCTGCCTAGGCCGAATAGGCGGTAGAGCAAGGGGCGGCCAAAGCCGCACAGAGGGAGCGGAAAAGGCAGAAAGCACTCAAGAAAAGAGAGGCCCGCCGCCGCAAGAAAGAAGAGGATGCATGCACTGCTGCGGAGAGCTCGGCGGAGATCCAAGCACGGTGGGGTGTCCCCGACAAAGCCGGGAAGGAGAATGACGGCGTCTGGGGGGGGGGGGGGGGGGGGGGGGGGGGGGGGGGGGGGGGGGGGGGGGGGGGGGGGGGGGGGGGGGGGGGGGGGGGGGGGGGGGGGGGGGGGGGGGGGGGGGGGGGGGGGGGGGGGGGGGGGGGGGGGGGGGGGGGGGGGGGGGGGGGGGGGGGGGGGGGGGGGGGGGGGGGGGGGGGGGGGGGGGGGGGGGGGGGGGGGGGGGGGGGGGGGGGGGGGGGGGGGGGGGGGGGGGGGGGGGGGGGGGGGGGGGGGGGGGGGGGGGGGGGGGGGGGGGGGGGGGGGGGGGGGGGGGGGGGGGGGGGGGGGGGGGGGGGGGGGGGGGGGGGGGGGGGGGGGGGGGGGGGGGGGGGGGGGGGGGGGGGGGGGGGGGGGGGGGGGGGGGGGGGGGGGGGGGGGGGGGGGGGGGGGGGGGGGGGGGGGGGGGGGGGGGGGGGGGGGGGGGGGGGGGGGGGGGGGGGGGGGGGGGGGGGGGGGGGGGGGGGGGGGGGGGGGGGGGGGGGGGGGGGGGGGGGGGGGGGGGGGGGGGGGGGGGGGGGGGGGGGGGGGGGGGGGGGGGGGGGGGGGGGGGGGGGGGGGGGGGGGGGGGGGGGGGGGGGGGGGGGGGGGGGGGGGGGGGGGGGGGGGGGGGGGGGGGGGGGGGGGGGGGGGGGGGGGGGGGGGGGGGGGGGGGGGGGGGGGGGGGGGGGGGGGGGGGGGGGGGGGGGGGGGGGGGGGGGGGGGGGGGGGGGGGGGGGGGGGGGGGGGGGGGGGGGGGGGGGGGGGGGGGGGGGGGGGGGGGGGGGGGGGGGGGGGGGGGGGGGGGGGGGGGGGGGGGGGGGGGGGGGGGGGGGGGGGGGGGGGGGGGGGGGGGGGGGGGGGGGGGGGGGGGGGGGGGGGGGGGGGGGGGGGGGGGGGGGGGGGGGGGGGGGGGGGGGGGGGGGGGGGGGGGGGGGGGGGGGGGGGGGGGGGGGGGGGGGGGGGGGGGGGGGGGGGGGGGGGGGGGGGGGGGGGGGGGGGGGGGGGGGGGGGGGGGGGGGGGGGGGGGGGGGGGGGGGGGGGGGGGGGGGGGGGGGGGGGGGGGGGGGGGGGGGGGGGGGGGTACTGGTAATTTGCTCTAAAAACTATAGTAGTAACTAGTACTGGTACATGCTTGTACTCAGACACAGACACACACACTAACTACTAGTACTACTACTTCTCACATGCTGTCCAGGGGGGGGGGGGGGGGGGGGGGGGGGGGGGGGGGGGGGGGGGGGGGGGGGGGCCGCGAACACCGAGCATGTATTCACCTGGCTCAACACCAACGGTCAACCTCTCCGCAGCAGCGCGTGCGTCCTCTTCTTTCTTGCGGCGGTGGGCCTCTCTTTTCTTGAGTGCTTTCTGACTTTTCCGCTCCCTTTGTGCGGCTTTGGCCGCCTCTTGCTCTACCGCCCATTCGGCCTTGGCAGCTTCAAATTCCGCCCAAATAGGTGTGAGGTCGCGAGTGGCGATGAACTCGGCACGGCGGGATGCCATCGATTCCCTACCATTTTGTGTGCCATCGTGGGCGGCGAGGAACTCGGCGCGGCGGGATGCCATCGCTTCCTTAGTGGTTAGTGTGCGGTGCGGTGGCATGAACGACGCTTGGTGACAGCTCTGGGGTGGAGTGGCCGGAAAACCGTATAGTGCATTGGTTTGTCAAGAGCTCAAGGATAGAAGACGAAGGAAATTTGGATTCCCCTTCAATTCTGGTCATTTATTACCGAGTAAAATGCATTGGCGGTCATCGAACTTGTCTTGATAGCTCACTTTGATCATTGTATATGAGATATGGTGATTATATAGTCACCGGCTCAGCGTGTAGCTCCGTATTTGTCTGGTTGACCAGTCAAACAGTCCGCATGCGCCTCATCAACTCGTGTTCTTTATCTATCTATCTATGCGGGCCTACCTGTCAGTGGAGAAAGAAATAAAAACCAAAATTATGCGTATGCGAGGAATCAAACCACAGACTCGTTGCTGCAACGCACACTCGTCAGCCAAATGAAAATGAAATACTTTGCGTTAAATGCACAAATGGATTTTTTTATTATACGTGATGCACACATTAGCACACACCGTCCATAGAGCCAAGTAGCATGTACGCGTGCAGACACTCACGCTCACGCTGTCAAACCATGCTAATGCATGCACGTCACCCTCTCAATCAAAGTCCTGCTCATGGCGCAATGCAAATGGCGAGCCCGTCACCTGCGCGCCCCGACGGTGCCTGACATTACTGTTTAGACGTTTGCTGGAGGCCTCCGCGAACACCGAGCATGTATTCACCTGGCTCAACACCAACGGTCATACTCGGGACTCGGCGCCTTGCTCATGTATATCGTCCATCACAACGACAATCTATAAAACAGCCTAGCTAGAGAGGGTACTATGGTACAGAGTATGTACTATCGTGAGCGACCGATCATAGTGCCACTGCACACGAGTGTGTGTCTGATCAATTAGTCCATTATTCGTAAGCCATGCATGGTTGTGTGGTGCCTAATGGTGGTCGTCGAAGGCTAGCTGGCGACAAGAGCGGTTGCATGGATGCCTGGTTGTCAATACGTGCCGCATACGCTTCAAAGGCTCGTCATCCATGAGTTCACATTTTACCACCACGCCAGCGTATGAACGCCCTGGCCTACCGAAACCCCTTCCATCGCTAGCGCGCGCTTCCCGCCTAAAATGGCCACCATCTCTCCAGAACGTCAATGCCGCATTCACCAGAGTTAACTGCAGGTGCAGTTGGTGTGTCACTGACATGCGGGCCAGATGCCCGTTGGGCCCACATGTCAGTGACCCAACGCACCTGCAGTTAAGTCACTGAAGCAGCGTCCGCATTCACGCCCGACGCGACCTCTCACTGGCGCCAGCATTGCAGCAGCGCGACGGCCGAGAGAGCGCCACCCGCGCGGCATCCCGGTGCAAGCGACTGCTCCGCGTTAACGACACCATGGCCATCCTTCCGTCCGCTGCCCAGGGGGGGGGGGGGGGGGGGGGGGGGGGGGGGGGGGGGGGGGGGGGGGGGGGGGGGGGGGGGGGGGGGGGGGGGGGGGGGGGGGGGGGGGGGGGGGGGGGGGGGGGGGGGGGGGGGGGGGGGGGGGGGGGGGGGGGGGGGGGGGGGGGGGGGGGGGGGGGGGGGGGGGGGGGGGGGGGGGGGGGGGGGGGGGGGGGGGGGGGGGGGGGGGGGGGGGGGGGGGGGGGGGGGGGGGGGGGGGGGGGGGGGGGGGGGGGGGGGGGGGGGGGGGGGGGGGGGGGGGGGGGGGGGGGGGGGGGGGGGGGGGGGGGGGGGGGGGGGGGGGGGGGGGGGGGGGGGGGGGGGGGGGGGGGGGGGGGGGGGGGGGGGGGGGGGGGGGGGGGGGGGGGGGGGGGGGGGGGGGGGGGGGGGGGGGGGGGGGGGGGGGGGGGGGGGGGGGGGGGGGGGGGGGGGGGGGGGGGGGGGGGGGGGGGGGGGGGGGGGGGGGGGGGGGGGGGGGGGGGGGGGGGGGGGGGGGGGGGGGGGGGGGGGGGGGGGGGGGGGGGGGGGGGGGGGGGGGGGGGGGGGGGGGGGGGGGGGGGGGGGGGGGGGGGGGGGGGGGGGGGGGGGGGGGGGGGGGGGGGGGGGGGGGGGGGGGGGGGGGGGGGGGGGGGGGGGGGGGGGGGGGGGGGGGGGGGGGGGGGGGGGGGGGGGGGGGGGGGGGGGGGGGGGGGGGGGGGGGGGGGGGGGGGGGGGGGGGGGGGGGGGGGGGGGGGGGGGGGGGGGGGGGGGGGGGGGGGGGGGGGGGGGGGGGGGGGGGGGGGGGGGGGGGGGGGGGGGGGGGGGGGGGGGGGGGGGGGGGGGGGGGGGGGGGGGGGGGGGGGGGGGGGGGGGGGGGGGGGGGGGGGGGGGGGGGGGGGGGGGGGGGGGGGGGGGGGGGGGGGGGGGGGGGGGGGGGGGGGGGGGGGGGGGGGGGGGGGGGGGGGGGGGGGGGGGGGGGGGGGGGGGGGGGGGGGGGGGGGGGGGGGGGGGGGGGGGGGGGGGGGGGGGGGGGGGGGGGGGGGGGGGGGGGGGGGGGGGGGGGGGGGGGGGGGGGGGGGGGGGGGGGGGGGGGGGGGGGGGGGGGGGGGGGGGGGGGGGGGGGGGGGGGGGGGGGGGGGGGGGGGGGGGGGGGGGGGGGGGGGGGGGGGGGGGGGGGGGGGGGGGGGGGGGGGGGGGGGGGGGGGGGGGGGGGGGGGGGGGGGGGGGGGGGGGGGGGGGGGGGGGGGGGGGGGGGGGGGGGGGGGGGGGGGGGGGGGGGGGGGGGGGGGGGGGGGGGGGGGGGGGGGGGGGGGGGGGGGGGGGGGGGGGGGGGGGGGGGGGGGGGGGGGGGGGGGGGGGGGGGGGGGGGGGGGGGGGGGGGGGGGGGGGGGGGGGGGGGGGGGGGGGGGGGGGGGGGGGGGGGGGGGGGGGGGGGGGGGGGGGGGGGGGGGGGGGGGGGGGGGGGGGGGGGGGGGGGGGGGGGGGGGGGGGGGGGGGGGGGGGGGGGGGGGGGGGGGGGGGGGGGGGGGGGGGGGGGGGGGGGGGGGGGGGGGGGGGGGGGGGGGGGGGGGGGGGGGGGGGGGGGGGGGGGGGGGGGGGGGGGGGGGGGGGGGGGGGGGGGGGGGGGGGGGGGGGGGGGGGGGGGGGGGGGGGGGGGGGGGGGGGGGGGGGGGGGGGGGGGGGGGGGGGGGGGGGGGGGGGGGGGGGGGGGGGGGGGGGGGGGGGGGGGGGGGGGGGGGGGGGGGGGGGGGGGGGGGGGGGGGGGGGGGGGGGGGGGGGGGGGGGGGGGGGGGGGGGGGGGGGGGGGGGGGGGGGGGGGGGGGGGGGGGGGGGGGGGGGGGGGGGGGGGGGGGGGGGGGGGGGGGGGGGGGGGGGGGGGGGGGGGGGGGGGGGGGGGGGGGGGGGGGGGGGGGGGGGGGGGGGGGGGGGGGGGGGGGGGGGGGGGGGGGGGGGGGGGGGGGGGGGGGGGGGGGGGGGGGGGGGGGGGGGGGGGGGGGGGTCTCATGAGTTTAACTTTTCTAAATTTCGTAGACAACACCGTGAAGAGGAATTACCTAGTAAGGATGAAATTATTGGTCTTGCTTCTATTGCCGTGCCTCCTAGTGATCCTTTAGAACAATATTTGCTAGACCATGAAAATGATATGTTTATGAATGAAAGAAGGGAAATAGATGAAGTGTTCTTTAAACAGGGACCTATTCTGAAACATAACTTGCCTGTTGAAATCTTAGGGGATCCCCCTCCACCCAAGGGTGATCCCGTGTTTGAGCTTAAACCATTGCCTGATACTCTTAAATATGCTTATCTCGATGAAAAGAAGATATATCCTGTTATTATTAGTGCTAACCTTTCAGAGAAGGAGGAAGAAAAATTATTGAAAACTCTGAAGAAGCACCGTGCTGCTATTGGATATACTCTCGATGATCTTAAGGGCATTAGTCCCACTCTATGTCAACATAAGATAAATTTGGAGAAAGATGCCAAACCAGTTATTGATCACCAATGACGGTTAAATCCTAAGATGAAAGAAGTGGTAAGAAAGGAAATATTAAAGCTCCTTGAGGCAGGTATAATTTATCCCGTTGCTGATAGTCAGTGGGTAAGTCCTGTCCATTGTGTCCCTAAGAAGGGAGGTATTACTGTCGTTCCTAATGATAAAGATGAATTGATTCCTCAAAGAATTATTACAGGTTACAGGAAGGTAATTGATTTCCGCAAATTAAATAAAGCTACTAAAAATGATCATTACCCCTTGCCATTCATTGATCAAATGCTAGAAAGATTATCCAAACACACACATTTTTGCTTTCTAGATGGTTATTCTGGTTTCTCTCAAATACCTGTGTCAGCTGATGATCAAGCAAATACCACTTTTACTTGCCCTTTTGGTACTTTTGCTTATAGACGTATGCCTTTTGGTTTATGTAATGCACCTGCTACCTTTCAAAGATGCATGATGGCTATATTCTCTGATTTTTGTGAAAAGATTTGTGAGGTTTTCATGGATGATTTCTCTGTCTATGGATCCTCTTTTGATGATTGCTTGAGCAACCTTGATCGAGTTTTACAGAGATGTGAAGAAACTAATCTTGTCTTGAATTGGGAGAAGTGCCACTTTATGGTTAATGAAGGTATTGTCTTGGGGCATAAAATTTCTGAAAGAGGTATTGAAGTTGATAAAGCCAAGGTTGATGCTATTGAAAAGATGCCATATCCCAAGGACATCAAAGATATAAGAAGTTTCCTTGGTCATGCCGGGTTTTATAGGAGGTTCATTAAGGACTTCTCAAAAATTTCTCAGCCTCTGACTAATCTATTACAAAAAGATATACCATTTGTCTTTGATGATGGTTGTGTAGAAGCATTTGAAATACTTAAGAAAGCATTGATTTCTGCACCTATTGTTCAGCCACCTGATTGGAATTTACCCTTTGAAATTATGTGTGATGCTAGTGATTATGCTGTAGGTCCTGTTCTAGGGCAAAGAGTCGATAAGAAATTAAATGTTATTCAATATGCTAGTAAGACTCTAGACAGTGCTCAGGGGGGGGGGGGGGGGGGGGGGGGGGGGGGGGGGGGGGGGGGGGGGGGGGGGGGGGGGGGGGGGGGGGGGGGGGGGGGGGGGGGGGGGGGGGGGGGGGGGGGGGGGGGGGGGGGGGGGGGGGGGGGGGGGGGGGGGGGGGGGGGGGGGGGGGGGGGGGGGGGGGGGGGGGGGGGGGGGGGGGGGGGGGGGGGGGGGGGGGGGGGGGGGGGGGGGGGGGGGGGGGGGGGGGGGGGGGGGGGGGGGGGGGGGGGGGGGGGGGGGGGGGGGGGGGGGGGGGGGGGGGGGGGGGGGGGGGGGGGGGGGGGGGGGGGGGGGGGGGGGGGGGGGGGGGGGGGGGGGGGGGGGGGGGGGGGGGGGGGGGGGGGGGGGGGGGGGGGGGGGGGGGGGGGGGGGGGGGGGGGGGGGGGGGGGGGGGGGGGGGGGGGGGGGGGGGGGGGGGGGGGGGGGGGGGGGGGGGGGGGGGGGGGGGGGGGGGGGGGGGGGGGGGGGGGGGGGGGGGGGGGGGGGGGGGGGGGGGGGGGGGGGGGGGGGGGGGGGGGGGGGGGGGGGGGGGGGGGGGGGGGGGGGGGGGGGGGGGGGGGGGGGGGGGGGGGGGGGGGGGGGGGGGGGGGGGGGGGGGGGGGGGGGGGGGGGGGGGGGGGGGGGGGGGGGGGGGGGGGGGGGGGGGGGGGGGGGGGGGGGGGGGGGGGGGGGGGGGGGGGGGGGGGGGGGGGGGGGGGGGGGGGGGGGGGGGGGGGGGGGGGGGGGGGGGGGGGGGGGGGGGGGGGGGGGGGGGGGGGGGGGGGGGGGGGGGGGGGGGGGGGGGGGGGGGGGGGGGGGGGGGGGGGGGGGGGGGGGGGGGGGGGGGGGGGGGGGGGGGGGGGGGGGGGGGGGGGGGGGGGGGGGGGGGGGGGGGGGGGATTGATAGAAAAGAAAGATCTTCGTCACGGACTTTTTCTTTGTTCTTTTTTTTTAGATTTGAGGAATTCCTCATATCCAAGGCAGCTCCCCACAAACACCCCACCCATATGACTATGCCCCCTTTTGAATCGACAGTAGATTGGGCTTCATAGCTACTTTCATTCTAAAGACGAATATTAGTCAATAGGAAGGCTTCTTTCAGTAGCAAACATATTCATTTTCACCGGGCTCCGCGCACCTTTGGTACTTCTGGAGGGCAAGCAGTTTTATAGTGACTTCTTTCTTAGGGTAGGGTGACGAATACTTCCAATTCCGGAAAGGTCATTGGGTCGCCTTTGGAAGCTAAAGCGAAAGTTGTAGAAAGCCGGGAGAAAAAGCGAAAGCTTGCTCAAAACGGCCTATACCCTAACCCTCGGAAGCGAAGACGCAAAGCGTCACTTTTTTCAAAAGGAAGGAGTTTTTTCTGACTGAATCCATCCATAAAGCCGCCAAGGAAACGAAGTTCGTTCCCTTTCATCAAGTGGGTAAGGTAGGCAAACCACTTAAGCTTTGCCTTAGACTGACGGAACAAAGCTAAGAAGTAGGCTGAATGGAAAAAGGAAAGGGAACAGTTAGGAGGATTGGCCGCTATCTGCCTTATGTTCTAGTTCGAGAGGTAAGTGACATGCTTTTCCATAAACAATTTTATACGGAGACATACCCATAGGATTTTTATATGCAGTTCTATAGGCCCATAATGCATCATCAAGTTTCTTGGACCAATTCTTTCAAGATCTATTAACAGTTTTTTGCAAAATTAATTTGAGCTCTCTATTACTCAATTCTACTTGACCGCTAGACTGCGGGTGATACAGAGATGCAATTCTATGATTAACATCATACTTAGCAAGCATTTTACGAAAAGCACCATGAATAAAATGTGAACCACCATCAGTCATTAAATATCTAGGGACTCCAAACCTCGGAAAAATAACTTCTTTAAGCATCTTAATAGAGGTGTTGTGATTAGCATTACTAGTTGGAATAGCTTCTACCCACTTAGTAACGTAATCAACAGCAACTAAAATATGTGTATACCCATTAGAGGAAGGAAACGGTCCCATATAATCAAAGCCCCAAACATGAAATGGTTCAATAACGAGTGAATAATTCATAGGCATTTCTTGACATCTACTAATATTACCAATTCTTTGACATTCATCACAAGATAAGACAAACTTACGGGCATCTTTGAAGAGAGTAGGCCAATAAAAACCGGATAGTAATACCTTATGTGCAGTTCTATCTCCAGCGTGGTGTCCTCCATAAGCTTCGGAATGACACTTGCGTAGGATCTGTTCATGTTCATGCTCAGGTATACAACGTCTAATAACACCATTTACTCCTTCTTTATAAAGGTGTGGGTCATCCCACCCCCCCCCCCCCCCCCCCCCCCCCCCCCCCCCCCCCCCCCCCCCCCCCCCCCCCCCCCCCCCCCCCCCCCCCCCCCCCCCCCCCCCCCCCCCCCCCCCCCCCCCCCCCCCCCCCCCCCCCCCCCCCCCCCCCCCCCCCCCCCCCCCCCCCCCCCCCCCCCCCCCCCCCCCCCCCCCCCCCCCCCCCCCCCCCCCCCCCCCCCCCCCCCCCCCCCCCCCCCCCCCCCCCCCCCCCCCCCCCCCCCCCCCCCCCCCCCCCCCCCCCCCCCCCCCCCCCCCCCCCCCCCCCCCCCCCCCCCCCCCCCCCCCCCCCCCCCCCCCCCCCCCCCCCCCCCCCCCCCCCCCCCCCCCCCCCCCCCCCCCCCCCCCCCCCCCCCCCCCCCCCCCCCCCCCCCCCCCCCCCCCCCCCCCCCCCCCCCCCCCCCCCCCCCCCCCCCCCCCCCCCCCCCCCCCCCCCCCCCCCCCCCCCCCCCCCCCCCCCCCCCCCCCCCCCCCCCCCCCCCCCCCCCCCCCCCCCCCCCCCCCCCCCCCCCCCCCCCCCCCCCCCCCCCCCCCCCCCCCCCCCCCCCCCCCCCCCCCCCCCCCCCCCCCCCCCCCCCCCCCCCCCCCCCCCCCCCCCCCCCCCCCCCCCCCCCCCCCCCCCCCCCCCCCCCCCCCCCCCCCCCCCCCCCCCCCCCCCCCCCCCCCCCCCCCCCCCCCCCCCCCCCCCCCCCCCCCCCCCCCCCCCCCCCCCCCCCCCCCCCCCCCCCCCCCCCCCCCCCCCCCCCCCCCCCCCCCCCCCCCCCCCCCCCCCCCCCCCCCCCCCCCCCCCCCCCCCCCCCCCCCCCCCCCCCCCCCCCCCCCCCCCCCCCCCCCCCCCCCCCCCCCCCCCCCCCCCCCCCCCCCCCCCCCCCCCCCCCCCCCCCCCCCCCCCCCCCCCCCCCCCCCCCCCCCCCCCCCCCCCCCCCCCCCCCCCCCCCCCCCCCCCCCCCCCCCCCCCCCCCCCCCCCCCCCCCCCCCCCCCCCCCCCCCCCCCCCCCCCCCCCCCCCCCCCCCCCCCCCCCCCCCCCCCCCCCCCCCCCCCCCCCCCCCCCCCCCCCCCCCCCCCCCCCCCCCCCCCCCCCCCCCCCCCCCCCCCCCCCCCCCCCCCCCCCCCCCCCCCCCCCCCCCCCCCCCCCCCCCCCCCCCCCCCCCCCCCCCCCCCCCCCCCCCCCCCCCCCCCCCCCCCCCCCCCCCCCCCCCCCCCCCCCCCCCCCCCCCCCCCCCCCCCCCCCCCCCCCCCCCCCCCCCCCCCCCCCCCCCCCCCCCCCCCCCCCCCCCCCCCCCCCCCCCCCCCCCCCCCCCCCCCCCCCCCCCCCCCCCCCCCCCCCCCCCCCCCCCCCCCCCCCCCCCCCCCCCCCCCCCCCCCCCCCCCCCCCCCCCCCCCCCCCCCCCCCCCCCCCCCCCCCCCCCCCCCCCCCCCCCCCCCCCCCCCCCCCCCCCCCCCCCCCCCCCCCCCCCCCCCCCCCCCCCCCCCCCCCCCCCCCCCCCCCCCCCCCCCCCCCCCCCCCCCCCCCCCCCCCCCCCCCCCCCCCCCCCCCCCCCCCCCCCCCCCCCCCCCCCCCCCCCCCCCCCCCCCCCCCCCCCCCCCCCCCCCCCCCCCCCCCCCCCCCCCCCCCCCCCCCCCCCCCCCCCCCCCCCCCCCCCCCCCCCCCCCCCCCCCCCCCCCCCCCCCCCCCCCCCCCCCCCCCCCCCCCCCCCCCCCCCCCCCCCCCCCCCCCCCCCCCCCCCCCCCCCCCCCCCCCCCCCCCCCCCCCCCCCCCCCCCCCCCCCCCCCCCCCCCCCCCCCCCCCCCCCCCCCCCCCCCCCCCCCCCCCCCCCCCCCCCCCCCCCCCCCCCCCCCCCCCCCCCCCCCCCCCCCCCCCCCCCCCCCCCCCCCCCCCCCCCCCCCCCCCCCCCCCCCCCCCCCCCCCCCCCCCCCCCCCCCCCCCCCCCCCCCCCCCCCCCCCCCCCCCCCCCCCCCCCCCCCCCCCCCCCCCCCCCCCCCCCCCCCCCCCCCCCCCCCCCCCCCCCCCCCCCCCCCCCCCCCCCCCCCCCCCCCCCCCCCCCCCCCCCCCCCCCCCCCCCCCCCCCCCCCCCCCCCCCCCCCCCCCCCCCCCCCCCCCCCCCCCCCCCCCCCCCCCCCCCCCCCCCCCCCCCCCCCCCCCCCCCCCCCCCCCCCCCCCCCCCCCCCCCCCCCCCCCCCCCCCCCCCCCCCCCCCCCCCCCCCCCCCCCCCCCCCCCCCCCCCCCCCCCCCCCCCCCCCCCCCCCCCCCCCCCCCCCCCCCCCCCCCCCCCCCCCCCCCCCCCCCCCCCCCCCCCCCCCCCCCCCCCCCCCCCCCCCCCCCCCCCCCCCCCCCCCCCCCCCCCCCCCCCCCCCCCCCCCCCCCCCCCCCCCCCCCCCCCCCCCCCCCCCCCCCCCCCCCCCCCCCCCCCCCCCCCCCCCCCCCCCCCCCCCCCCCCCCCCCCCCCCCCCCCCCCCCCCCCCCCCCCCCCCCCCCCCCCCCCCCCCCCCCCCCCCCCCCCCCCCCCCCCCCCCCCCCCCCCCCCCCCCCCCCCCCCCCCCCCCCCCCCCCCCCCCCCCCCCCCCCCCCCCCCCCCCCCCCCCCCCCCCCCCCCCCCCCCCCCCCCCCCCCCCCCCCCCCCCCCCCCCCCCCCCCCCCCCCCCCCCCCCCCCCCCCCCCCCCCCCCCCCCCCCCCCCCCCCCCCCCCCCCCCCCCCCCCCCCCCCCCCCCCCCCCCCCCCCCCCCCCCCCCCCCCCCCCCCCCCCCCCCCCCCCCCCCCCCCCCCCCCCCCCCCCCACGAATACTTCCAATTCCGGAAAGGTCATTGGGTCGCCTTTGGAAGCTAAAGCAAAAGTTGTAGAAAGCCGGGAGAAAAAGCGAAAGCTTGCTCGAAACGGCCTATACCCTAACCCTCGGAAGCGAAGACGCAAAGCGTCACTTTTTTCAAAAGGAAGGAGTTTTTTCTGACTGAATCCATCCATAAAGCCGCCAAGGAAACGAAGTTCGTTCCCTTTCATCAAGTGGGTAAGGTAGGCAAACCACTTAAGCTTTGCCTTAGACTGACGGAACAAAGGTAAGAGGTAGGCTGAATGGAAAAAGGAAAGGGACAAGGGCGGTCGTCGCTTGGCGCGAAGGCTGCTGGTTCGGTACGGTACTAAAGGTCCTCGGACTTCCAGGCGGTTTTTCTTTTGGGCTGCTGTGAACCCTTGGATCTCACCAATACAGCCTCCTATGGTTTTCGTTACCGAGATATCTTTTCTTTTTTCCCAGGGATTTTTTCCGTAATCAGCTTCCATGCTGCAAACAGTCAAATCTGAACCTTGTCTCTCTTCTTTCCTCGTGGGCAGGAAGCACACCAGCAGCGTGCGTTGCGTGATTCCACTGTGTTTTTTGCACTTGACTGGGTGGACAGTTGACCGGAAGATAAGTTTGATTCGCCCGGCCAGCAGGCGGGCGGCGTGCTTATCTTGTGTGACAACACTACAGAGCGAGTAGCTCTTCTAGTTGGGTAGCTGTGTGACAACACTCCTGAGAAAGCGGCGCTTTTGTGTAACATGCTATGGTCTCAACGCCCTTACGAGGTAGTGATGAGTTTCACGCGCTCTAAGCCCGGCCCGCGCGCAGTTAGGAGAATTGGCCGCTATCTGAGCGGTACCACCCACCCTACCCTACTACCTATAGGGGGGCCGTCCATCCTACAGCCGCCCGAAAAGGAACTGCAGTAACCTTGAATAGGAATCCTACAACGATAAAAAGAATCCCCATAAAAATACCACTAGATCGAGCACCAGTGATTTGGTATCCGGTCAAAATCTTGGCTAATTGATCGAAGTGGGTAGCTCCAGTAGACCCATAGATCATGGAACAAATAGGGTGGGTAGGCCCAACCACCACACTACACGTATAGACGAGAACCCCCCTCCTTACCGTACGTGCGACTCTCACCTTTCCATCAGACGGTTGTTCACGTAACTCCACTCTCGGCTTGGATTATATATCCATTTGGTCCGCTCTCGGCCATTCCACACGCTGCCTAGCAGAGACATGGTTATCTGAAGTGGATTCTCTCTTTTGTAGTAGATGCCGAACCTGCTTCTCAGTGGGCGGGCGCAGCAGCTACATGGACCCCTTTCTTTATGTTGTTGCCAGCGCTTTCCCGGGCTGAGCCGGAATTCTTTATTAGAACGTCGGCAGGCAAAGCCCAAAGGAATGCTGCTATCCCCTCGGCCTTCTTCCTTTTCGATGAAAAACAAATCGACATCTCAATCTCCGAAAGCGTTTTCCTTACCCAGCTAATATCCCCCCCTTCGTCGAGCCTTTCCTTTAGTGGTAAGGGATATGCACCTTATCTGAACGTCGGCAGGCATTCCGGAATTCTCCTTTTTTGGCCCTGGGTGAACATAGGCTCAAACATGATTGGAGGGGTCCTAGCTACGCCGTGCGTTCAATAAAAAAAAGCAAGCCTCTGGGAAGCTGCAGGGATTACAAAAGGAGGGTGCTTTCCTGTGTTGCACTAAAAAAAGGACAAAGGAGAAGACGCTCTTCGACTTTCTTTCTTCCTCCCGCGCCCGCCTAAGCCCGGCCCACATTAGAGGGGAAGATTAGCAAAGCGGAAAAAGACAGAGGGAGGGGGAGCTGCATCTTATTCTCTTCGCGAGAACTTCAGGATTGGAGAAGCATTCGGAACGGGTGAGGCCTTCATTTCATTGGCAGAAGCAGAAACGATCCAATCCATTCGGGGCTTCGGGGAACCCAAAAACGAACTCTGTTTACTTTTTTCATAGATAGATGATATATATAGGAATAATATATACATCCCTTTACTTTAGATGTCTATGTATCTATTTTGGAATCATCTCCCGATTCTCTTTTTTTTCTAATTCGCACTGCTCTTTCTCTCTAAATTGCATCAAATAAAATAGAGAGAGAGAGAGAGAGCAGATGGATCCTATCCCCTATAATGAACACTCATTCCTATCTACTGATAGAAAAGAAAGATCTTCGTCACGGACTTTTTCTTTGTTCTTTTTTTAGATTGGAGGAATTCCTCATATCCAAGGCAGCTCCCCACAAACACCCCACCCATATGACCCCCCCCCCCCCCCCCCCCCCCCCCCCCCCCCCCCCCCCCCCCCCCCCCCCCCCCCCCCCCCCCCCCCCCCCCCCCCCCCCCCCCCCCCCCCCCCCCCCCCCCCCCCCCCCCCCCCCCCCCCCCCCCCCCCCCCCCCCCCCCCCCCCCCCCCCCCCCCCCCCCCCCCCCCCCCCCCCCCCCCCCCCCCCCCCCCCCCCCCCCCCCCCCCCCCCCCCCCCCCCCCCCCCCCCCCCCCCCCCCCCCCCCCCCCCCCCCCCCCCCCCCCCCCCCCCCCCCCCCCCCCCCCCCCCCCCCCCCCCCCCCCCCCCCCCCCCCCCCCCCCCCCCCCCCCCCCCCCCCCCCCCCCCCCCCCCCCCCCCCCCCCCCCCCCCCCCCCCCCCCCCCCCCCCCCCCCCCCCCCCCCCCCCCCCCCCCCCCCCCCCCCCCCCCCCCCCCCCCCCCCCCCCCCCCCCCCCCCCCCCCCCCCCCCCCCCCCCCCCCCCCCCCCCCCCCCCCCCCCCCCCCCCCCCCCCCCCCCCCCCCCCCCCCCCCCCCCCCCCCCCCCCCCCCCCCCCCCCCCCCCCCCCCCCCCCCCCCCCCCCCCCCCCCCCCCCCCCCCCCCCCCCCCCCCCCCCCCCCCCCCCCCCCCCCCCCCCCCCCCCCCCCCCCCCCCCCCCCCCCCCCCCCCCCCCCCCCCCCCCCCCCCCCCCCCCCCCCCCCCCCCCCCCCCCCCCCCCCCCCCCCCCCCCCCCCCCCCCCCCCCCCCCCCCCCCCCCCCCCCCCCCCCCCCCCCCCCCCCCCCCCCCCCCCCCCCCCCCCCCCCCCCCCCCCCCCCCCCCCCCCCCCCCCCCCCCCCCCCCCCCCCCCCCCCCCCCCCCCCCCCCCCCCCCCCCCCCCCCCCCCCCCCCCCCCCCCCCCCCCCCCCCCCCCCCCCCCCCCCCCCCCCCCCCCCCCCCCCCCCCCCCCCCCCCCCCCCCCCCCCCCCCCCCCCCCCCCCCCCCCCCCCCCCCCCCCCCCCCCCCCCCCCCCCCCCCCCCCCCCCCCCCCCCCCCCCCCCCCCCCCCCCCCCCCCCCCCCCCCCCCCCCCCCCCCCCCCCCCCCCCCCCCCCCCCCCCCCCCCCCCCCCCCCCCCCCCCCCCCCCCCCCCCCCCCCCCCCCCCCCCCCCCCCCCCCCCCCCCCCCCCCCCCCCCCCCCCCCCCCCCCCCCCCCCCCCCCCCCCCCCCCCCCCCCCCCCCCCCCCCCCCCCCCCCCCCCCCCCCCCCCCCCCCCCCCCCCCCCCCCCCCCCCCCCCCCCCCCCCCCCCCCCCCCCCCCCCCCCCCCCCCCCCCCCCCCCCCCCCCCCCCCCCCCCCCCCCCCCCCCCCCCCCCCCCCCCCCCCCCCCCCCCCCCCCCCCCCCCCCCCCCCCCCCCCCCCCCCCCCCCCCCCCCCCCCCCCCCCCCCCCCCCCCCCCCCCCCCCCCCCCCCCCCCCCCCCCCCCCCCCCCCCCCCCCCCCCCCCCCCCCCCCCCCCCCCCCCCCCCCCCCCCCCCCCCCCCCCCCCCCCCCCCCCCCCCCCCCCCCCCCCCCCCCCCCCCCCCCCCCCCCCCCCCCCCCCCCCCCCCCCCCCCCCCCCCCCCCCCCCCCCCCCCCCCCCCCCCCCCCCCCCCCCCCCCCCCCCCCCCCCCCCCCCCCCCCCCCCCCCCCCCCCCCCCCCCCCCCCCCCCCCCCCCCCCCCCCCCCCCCCCCCCCCCCCCCCCCCCCCCCCCCCCCCCCCCCCCCCCCCCCCCCCCCCCCCCCCCCCCCCCCCCCCCCCCCCCCCCCCCCCCCCCCCCCCCCCCCCCCCCCCCCCCCCCCCCCCCCCCCCCCCCCCCCCCCCCCCCCCCCCCCCCCCCCCCCCCCCCCCCCCCCCCCCCCCCCCCCCCCCCCCCCCCCCCCCCCCCCCCCCCCCCCCCCCCCCCCCCCCCCCCCCCCCCCCCCCCCCCCCCCCCCCCCCCCCCCCCCCCCCCCCCCCCCCCCCCCCCCCCCCCCCCCCCCCCCCCCCCCCCCCCCCCCCCCCCCCCCCCCCCCCCCCCCCCCCCCCCCCCCCCCCCCCCCCCCCCCCCCCCCCCCCCCCCCCCCCCCCCCCCCCCCCCCCCCCCCCCCCCCCCCCCCCCCCCCCCCCCCCCCCCCCCCCCCCCCCCCCCCCCCCCCCCCCCCCCCCCCCCCCCCCCCCCCCCCCCCCCCCCCCCCCCCCCCCCCCCCCCCCCCCCCCCCCCCCCCCCCCCCCCCCCCCCCCCCCCCCCCCCCCCCCCCCCCCCCCCCCCCCCCCCCCCCCCCCCCCCCCCCCCCCCCCCCCCCCCCCCCCCCCCCCCCCCCCCCCCCCCCCCCCCCCCCCCCCCCCCCCCCCCCCCCCCCCCCCCCCCCCCCCCCCCCCCCCCCCCCCCCCCCCCCCCCCCCCCCCCCCCCCCCCCCCCCCCCCCCCCCCCCCCCCCCCCCCCCCCCCCCCCCCCCCCCCCCCCCCCCCCCCCCCCCCCCCCCCCCCCCCCCCCCCCCCCCCCCCCCCCCCCCCCCCCCCCCCCCCCCCCCCCCCCCCCCCCCCCCCCCCCCCCCCCCCCCCCCCCCCCCCCCCCCCCCCCCCCCCCCCCCCCCCCCCCCCCCCCCCCCCCCCCCCCCCCCCCCCCCCCCCCCCCCCCCCCCCCCCCCCCCCCCCCCCCCCCCCCCCCCCCCCCCCCCCCCCCCCCCCCCCCCCCCCCCCCCCCCCCCCCCCCCCCCCCCCCCCCCCCCCCCCCCCCCCCCCCCCCCCCCCCCCCCCCCCCCCCCCCCCCCCCCCCCCCCCCCCCCCCCCCCCCCCCCCCCCCCCCCCCCCCCCCCCCCCCCCCCCCCCCCCCCCCCCCCCCCCCCCCCCCCCCCCCCCCCCCCCCCCCCCCCCCCCCCCCCCCCCCCCCCCCCCCCCCCCCCCCCCCCCCCCCCCCCCCCCCCCCCCCCCCCCCCCCCCCCCCCCCCCCCCCCCCCCCCCCCCCCCCCCCCCCCCCCCCCCCCCCCCCCCCCCCCCCCCCCCCCCCCCCCCCCCCCCCCCCCCCCCCCCCCCCCCCCCCCCCCCCCCCCCCCCCCCCCCCCCCCCCCCCCCCCCCCCCCCCCCCCCCCCCCCCCCCCCCCCCCCCCCCCCCCCCCCCCCCCCCCCCCCCCCCCCCCCCCCCCCCCCCCCCCCCCCCCCCCCCCCCCCCCCCCCCCCCCCCCCCCCCCCCCCCCCCCCCCCCCCCCCCCCCCCCCCCCCCCCCCCCCCCCCCCCCCCCCCCCCCCCCCCCCCCCCCCCCCCCCCCCCCCCCCCCCCCCCCCCCCCCCCCCCCCCCCCCCCCCCCCCCCCCCCCCCCCCCCCCCCCCCCCCCCCCCCCCCCCCCCCCCCCCCCCCCCCCCCCCCCCCCCCCCCCCCCCCCCCCCCCCCCCCCCCCCCCCCCCCCCCCCCCCCCCCCCCCCCCCCCCCCCCCCCCCCCCCCCCCCCCCCCCCCCCCCCCCCCCCCCCCCCCCCCCCCCCCCCCCCCCCCCCCCCCCCCCCCCCCCCCCCCCCCCCCCCCCCCCCCCCCCCCCCCCCCCCCCCCCCCCCCCCCCCCCCCCCCCCCCCCCCCCCCCCCCCCCCCCCCCCCCCCCCCCCCCCCCCCCCCCCCCCCCCCCCCCCCCCCCCCCCCCCCCCCCCCCCCCCCCCCCCCCCCCCCCCCCCCCCCCCCCCCCCCCCCCCCCCCCCCCCCCCCCCCCCCCCCCCCCCCCTTTGAGTACACAGCGAACGAAGTGCCAGAATGTGAGCCTAGGGTGAACAGTGGTGCTTCCATGGCAGTTGGATAGTAGATCAGAGAGGCAGGCCAGTAGAATATGGAGTTGTTTTCGTTCTCTTGTTATTCTTTTCTGGCTATAAGTATTTCTGTCTTGGATTCGTTTGGCCATTAGGTTTGAATTGCCTTCTCTTTCTGTCTTCCATTTGAATTCCGTGATTTATCCTGCTATTTGGAGAGTAGTTGATATGGTCTTTCTTGGGTTTGGCTTTCAAAGTGCAGTTCGAAAAGAGTGAGTTGCTGTCAATGGCTGGAATGGAATATATAAATAAGATGGAAAATATGGCTTTCTTTCCATCTACCTATTTGAAGTAGTAAGCTTATCTTTTAGGTGGGAATAGTTTACAATCGAGTTTGAAAGCATTAATGAAGTGAGCCTATTACATCAAGTTCTTTTTTGACCTTTTCATTTGAAAGTAGCCATAGGCAAGGAAGGCTACCTATTGATACGGAAAGAAAGCCATCTCTGGCTATTCTTTTTTAGGGTGGAAAAGAGTGCTCCATATCCATATATGTGCTTGGAGGGAAGGCCACATCTTTAATTGTATTCTTTTTCGAGGTCATCCTCTTCAGCCTGTGTTAGTAGTGCTAGTTTTTCGTTTTTAGTACCTTACGGGTCTATAGAAAGGCTTAGAGGATCCTAAAGTGTCAGTTTATGTTGGAATTGCTTTGCTCTTTTTCAAGCAAATAAGCTTGAAAGAAAGTGCTTTTATTTGAGTGGAAATGAAAGAAGAAATCGTCTATCTAGACAGAGTATGTGTATTATTCGGTCCATGCTTGCCCTTCTAGGCCCTTTAGATCTATATCTATCTTACTATCGAAAAGGGTTTTAGGAGGAGCAGAGCAAGTCGCGTTTACAGCCAGCAGTTCTTATGGGCGTAACTCCCTCTAGT